>JAXDDX010000248.1:400000-464719 GCA_034670405.1 Hoplostethus atlanticus
GGTCAAATTGAAAGATACTGAAAAATAACGGCTATCGGCAAATTCCATTATATCAGTATCGGCCTCCAAAAACCCGTATTGGTGTAGGAGCAGCAGTGGATCATTCATGGTGATAAATACGCAGGTTCCACATACTTGCCAGATATTTTCAGAATGCAGGTCAGGTGTGTTTCTTGGTAGGACCTCGAAAAAAGACTCATTTATACCATGTTTGTAGGAATGGCCACATGAGGCTCATGCATTTTGGTACAAGCCATGATTTTATTTTTCAAATGGTTAAAGGTGCTAGGTGTAGTATTCACAGACATTAGTATCATCACCGTAAACAAACCAGACCACCACTAGCAGCCTGTCAGCCTCTACCAGCCTGTCAGCCTCTACCAGCCTCTACCAGCCTCTACCAGCCTCTACTCTCATTCTACTTTGTGTCCACCGGGTCGATCTGGAGGGAAATCTGCTGGATTGCTTTACGGCACCAAACAGGAAGAGGGCGCTGTTCTTCCAGCGCTAACGGAGCTAAAGATAAAGAGTTTCTGGAGACGGCAGATGGAGGAAGGAGAGAGAAATCACTTCAACATGTTGATCCTCTTCAGGAGAGACAAAGATGCCAGGGAGGGGGAGGGGGGACAGGAAGCAATGGGGCTTATGGGAAATGTAGTCTTAATGTGGAGAAACACTAGTAACAATACCACTGGTGAGATAGAGGCTACCAGTCGTCTCCACCTTGGTCTCATTTATTTTCAGTAATTATACCAAGATATCACAATTAACTTGTCAATGATATTTTGATGCTTACAAATGTGCAGCACCTTTTTTTTGGCATTTTGCCAGTAGAGAGAGACAGGAAAGATGAGGTGAGACAGGAGGGATGACATGCGACATAGGTCCCGGGCCGGATTCGAACCCAGGACGTCACGGTTATGTGGTATGGGCCTTAGACCACTGAGCCACCAGGATGCCCCCATGTGCATGTCCACCTTCAAAGCGTAAAAATATTTTTCCCGTTAAACATTTTCCCGTCCAATGTAACGCCGTTGCCGTGCGGTACTGAGCCTGCTGAAGTGTCTTGGTGACTCAGGAATCTCCCAGTTGTGGTAGACGTGGTTAATTACCGCCCCATGAGAAATGAATAGAGCTGACAGCGAACAACAGCGCCTCGCCTCCTCCATTCACCGGCAGGATGGAGGGGTGAGGGAGAGGAGGGGGAGGAGGGAAGAGGGAGGAAGATCAGCAGGAGCTCCTTCTTTGTGTTTTTATTCCCCTGCCTCTGTCTTTTCTTCCGATGTGTTGGCTGGAGTTTGACGGGTTTTGTCTTCTTCCCTCAAGTCCTTCCTGTTTCTATGCCGTTCTCTCCTTTCTGTAACTCCCCAATCCCCCTTTCCTCCCTCTCGTTTCTAGTGTATAAACCATATCCCAGTCCATATGTACAAGATAATGCTGACATGTTTTGCAGGTCCACTAAACTTTCACTTTCCAAACGTCTTTTTAAACGTCTTTTAAAGGGCTAATCAACGCTCAGTGGGAAACATCAGATCTGTGTAATGTGAGGGAAAAACCTCTATCTCCCCCCCCTCTCTCTCTCTTCCTCCTCTCTTCCTCCTCCTTCTCTTTCTCCTTCATCGCCCCTCTCACCCCATCTCAATAGGGTCCTTGTCCAGCCTGCATGGTCTCTGTGTGTTCGCTGTGTCCGCTGATTGAAGCTGGCCTTTGTCCATTGACCCAAACTCTGTGGAGAGCAGAATACAAGGAGGGAGGGAGGGAGGGATGGAGGGAGGGAGAGAGAGAGAAGTGAAAGGGGGTAGAGATGAATAAAGATGAACAGAGGAAGAAGAGAGAGATGGAGAAAACGTTACTGCTGAAAATAGATAAAGATTTAATACTACACTGAAAGAGTACCAAGGACAAATACTGTTAGCTTACTGGAGTTTGACTGAAGTTGAAGTAAAAGTACTGATCTAAAGATCGACTTAAGTCATCAATTAACTGAGTTACTATAAACAGACATTGATGTGATCTGTCAAAAAGGAATTCAGTGTGTTTTTACGATGTTGATGTTAAAAAATAACAGTAACGTTTCTGCACTGATGTGTGTTTTGCTGAAAGCGATCCAAGCAGCTAAACGGCTAGCGAAGGAGCTGGACAACGACCAGGCTAACAAACCAAATACAGTGCAAAAGACTCAAAGTCAATTTCACAGTTTTGTTGCAAAAGTAAAATACTTCAAATCAAAGCAAACTTGAAGTAAAATGACTGACTCGAGATGAGTGACAAGTGTTGGGGCGGGAACTTGACCAGCTGAGAGACAAGGGGGCGGGACTAACAACAGACTATCTGCCTTGAGGTAAAGGTTCATCTGACGTGGATCTGACCTGGGAATGGGTTAATCCCACCAGGCAGGGCTTGATTGAACACACACACACACACACACACACACAGTGCTATTCTACATTTGCAGAGTTAATCCCGGGCAGGTTGTAATCCTTTTACATCATCAATCAGTTAGCCCCTCCCCTCACGAGAGAGCGAGAGATGATGGATGGATATGTTTCACTGTGTTAAATCCTCAATGTCCCGTTATTCACCACAACTAACGAGGAAAAGCAGATTGTAGCGGCGGCGGCATCACAAGGTTGACAGAAGCCGCTGGGTTGTCGGTTCAAATCCCAGCAGGGGAAGTGAAGGCGGCACTCTCTCCCCTCCTTCAACATCTACCGTCATCATCATCATCGAGGTCTCTTCATCCCTGTCCTCTCCACCCCTGTCCTCTCCACCCCTGTCCTCTCCATCCTTGTCCTCTCCACCCCGGTCCTCTTCATCCCGTTCTATTAGTTAGGAGGTTTGTAATGGTTTTATTGTGTGTGCTCAAAGCATTCAGCGACTGCCTGTCTCTCTCTCCTCTGTCCCAGGCACTAAGTCAGCAGACAGCGGTATCGGGGATCTGGACGACCTGCCGGTCCCCCAGCAGATCCGGATCAGTAACATCACCTGTGATTCCTTCAGGATCAGCTGGGACATGGAGACCAGAGGGAGAGACAGGATCACTCACTTCTTCATCGACCTCAACAAGAAGGAGAACAAGAAGGAGAACAAGTTCAAACACAAGGTTGGTGCAACAAAATGCTGTTAGTATCGGTAGTAGTATTAGTATGAATAGTAGTAGTAGTAGTGGTAGTAGTAGTAATAGTAGTAATAGTAGTAGTAGTGGTAGTAAAATTACTAGCATTCTCTCTTCCCATCGTTCTTCTCCGTCTGTCTATCCATATTATCATCCATCTTTCCAGGATGTGCCGACGAAGCTGGTGGCGAAGGCGGTGCCCCTTCCCATGACGGTGCGAGGCCATTGGTTCCTGAGCCCTCGGACCGAGTACACCGTAGCCGCCCAGACCGCCGCCAAGCAGCCCGACGGAGACTACGCCGTTTCTGAATGGAGCGAGATTATCGAGTTCTGCACCGCAGGTCAGGCGGATCGCTAACCTGCGTTCAACATGGCATCCGAGAAGGGCAGGAAGATGAGGACCAGGGAGGGAACTCTTGCCTCTGTGTGGGGAGAGACACATTTTAACAGTGCAGTCGGAGCCCATTTACACATTTACACATTTTTTACAGACAATTATTGCAATTATTATTATTATGCAATTATTAGCAGTCAGGAAGTAGCGCAGCTGATCCTCAATTTACCTGCAAATGAGTTGAAGCCCAGCGGCGCCTCTCCAAACAGACTTCATCATTATCAGATCACCAGGTGGAAAATCCCTGATACGGTCACTCTGGACCGGATTAAAATTAATGAGTAGCTCAAGTAATGATTACAATTACCCCATTCCTATCCCGGAGACACTAGTCCCATCTGGATGGGGCTTTAGTAAGATTATTGAGTACAGCAGGAGAAGGAAATGAATAGAGCAGAATGAAAGGGAGGAGAATGAGTAGAGAGAGAAGAGGGGTCTAGACAGCTGCCAACCAGCCTGGAGGAGAAAACTGAATGTTTCTGAATGTCGCTAGATGAGGAGTAGGACAGATACATCAAGAAGAAGTGGATGATGAAGATGAGATGGGATGGGGGGTGGGGTGGGAGGAGGAGTGGCAGAGGGGCAGAAATTACACCATGCAATTTCCCCCATGTGCTTCATATTTTATTTTACAGTGAAAATGGACAAGATAGCGAGAGTGGAAAGGAGAAAGACGAGTTGTTGTGTGAATAGAGGCCATTACTCTGGTCCTCTCAACCAGCTGGGCACCACAGGCAGGAGAGCTCCATCGTGGTTAACGCTGAGGGAGGAAGAGAGAGGCAAAGTGTGAAAACTATGAGAGGATTTGAGAGCAGAGTAACCTCTATCCTCTCCTAGCAAGAACTTGGGAGGCTAGGGATGAAAAGGCAGGTTTGAAAGAGAGAGAGAGAGAGAGAGAGAGAGAGAGAGAGAGAGAGAGAGGAGAGAGAGAGAGGAGATGAGAGAGCGAGAGAGAGAGAGAGAGCGCAACACTTCTTCCTGCATTAGGAACTGGGAAGAAGCTCGCACTGATGTGAAACTTGAAAATGACCGACGCAACATGGCTAACAGCTCATCATATCACGTATACCAGGTTTGGAAAATCCTGAAATACGTCAGGTTTGAACGCGATTAAATTATGAACCAGTGAAGATCTATTAACAAACGTTCCCAGACTTAGTCCCATTGGAGGCTTTAGTAAGATTCATAGAGTACGAGGAGGGAATTATTTTTAATAAATGGGTGATATAGTCGCAAGGGAAAAGGGTTATTACAGACAACAAGTCAGCTGAGGATTTTTTTTTTAAAATGTAATCTAAATTAAGCAATGCGCAGTACCGCACCTATCCATCTTAGTCAATCGTCAAAGAATCGAAACGCATAGTATGCTGGTCTATTAAGAGAAGTACAGTTAGAATTTTATGGAACAGGAGTTTTCATGACGTTTTAAGTGGAATTAAGGGGAAGAAAATTAACACAGTTCACCTTAGTCATATAAAAAATTTTAATAATAATTAAAAATAAATAAATACATTTAAAAAAAAATAATAATAATAATAATTACTAATAAAATTAAAAACCATAACAAATTTAAGAAATAAAATTTTAAAAAAATGTATATATATATATATATATTTCAAAGAAATGAAATTAAATACAGATTAACAAATTAACAAACCCTGGCCTTATTGTGTGAGCTGGTGTGCAAGGCGGGAGGGGGGGCACATGAGTCAGAGATGGGCATATTACATTGACAACCTCAAGGGATGTCCAGTAGTCTCTTCAACTTGTTAAAATAAGTTAGTAGGGGCCCCCATGTGGACTCAAATCCACTAGGTGACCCTCTCAGGGCATATTTAACTTTCTCAAGATTTAGATATAGCATGACGTCTTTCAGCCAAAGGTCTGGTTTAGGGGGAAATGGCGATTTCCAATCTAGTAGGATTCTCCTCCGTGCAAGTAATGATGCAAAGGCAATACCATTTTTAAGCTTCTTACTAAATATCTGAGCATCAGGTAACACGCCAAAAATAGCTACTTCAGCGCATGGCTGTAAGTTTATATTAAATGCCTCTGATAGTGATCTGAAGATAACGGTCCAATATTTCACTAAACGAGGACAAGACCAGAACATATGTGTTAAAGTTGCCGGTGACGAATGACATCTATCGCAGGTATCATCAACACCGGCATATATCTTGGACAATCTGGTCTTACAGTAATAGGTACGATGTACAACTTTGAACTGTATCAAACTTAGTCTGGCACAGGATGTGCTACCATTTACACTTTCTAGCGTCTGATTCCAGAATTCTTCTGATAGGGTTTCCCCAAGTTCCCCTTCCCAGCCCGCCTTAATCTTGTCCGGAGAGGGAACCATTAGAGAGGTAACTATATCATATATACCTGAGATGAGCCCCTTTACTTGCAGGGGGGCGTCCAAGATGGAATCAACTCCTGATTTAGGGGGGATATTAGGGAAGGATGGATTATATGTTTTAGCAAAATGCCGAACCTGGAAGTATCTAAACAAGGTTGGATTTTGGAAGGTCAAATTTTTTTGACAATTCCCCAAAGTTAGCAAAAACACCATCTACATACATATCCCTTAATCTAATAAGCCCTGCCCTACACCAAATTGAAAAGGTTGGGTCCATCCCCGAAGGGGTAAAAAGATGGTTGTTACAAATAGGACTGTGATGTGATAAATCACGGAGTCCGAAAAAGGACCTGAACTGAGACCATATCCTTAAAGTGCCCACCACAACAGGGCTAGAGGAATACCGGTTGGGAGACAGGGGTAGGTTGGACGTGACTAGGGCCAACAAGGATGTGGAAGGACACGAGCTCGCCTCCATTTGACACCAATTCGAATCGGGGTTCTGAACCCAAAGGACTATTTTTTGTATGTTAGCAGCCCAGTAGTAGATTTTCAGATTGGGGAGAGCTAATCCACCATCAGATCTGTGTCTTTGCAAATGTTCTTTTTTAATTCTAGGGTTTTTACCTCCCCATATAAATGATGAGATAAGTTTATCCACAGAGCAAAAAAAGGATCTAGGTAGGAAGACTGGCAGACACTGGAACAGGTATAGAAAACGGGGCAAAATATTCATTTTAATGCAATTTACTCTCCCTGCCAAAGACATGTGTATAATGCTCCACCTTTCTAAGTCCACCTTAAGTTTGTCAACAAGAGGTAAGAAGTTATCCTCAAACAAACTAGCTAGAGTACGACGGATATTAATCCCCAGATATTTAAAGCCATATTCAGATATCCGGAAGGGCAAGCAATTGTCAGGAATTCGAAGGGCCAATTTGTTTATCGGAAAACATTCACTTTTATTAAAGTTTAGCCTGTAGCCCGAAAATGTCCCAAATCCCCTCAACATCTCAACAATCCGTGGCACGCTAGAGACAGGGTCTGATATATACAACAATAAGTCGTCCGCATATAAAGAAAGTTTATACTCTGACCCCCACCTGCGAATACCCTGTAAAAAGGGTGCCGATTTAAGTGCAATGGACAAAGGTTCGATCGCCAGGGCAAACAGCAGGGGGCTTATCGGGCACCCCTGCCGAGTACCCCTTGAGAGTGTAAAGTTCTGAGATCTCATTCCATTGGTTACCACGGAAGCCCTAGGAGCGGAGTAAAGAAGTGACACCCAAGAGACAAACGTAGGACCAAAACCAAAATTCTTGAAAACTTCAAATAAATATCCCCACTCTACCCTATCAAAGGCTTTCTCCGCATCCAAAGAGACCACAACTTCCGGGGTCTCCGAGGAGGCAGAAGAATGGATAACATTAAGAAGGCGACGGATATTCGAGAAGGAATGGCGATTCCTCATAAAGCCTGTTTGGTCATCTGAGATGATATCAGGTAATACTACCTCCAGACGTGTGGCCAGGGTCTTGGCAAGAATTTTATAATCTGCATTCAACAGTGAGATAGGACGATACGAGCTACAATCACAAGGATCTTTGTCTGGTTTTAATAGAAGAGAGACTGATGCCTCGGTGAGTGTTTGTGGCAGGGTCCCCCGGTCCAGGGAGTCACTGAACATGTCTAAAAGAAGGGGAGCCAATTTAGTAGAAAACTTCTTATAAAATTCTACCGGATAGCCGTCTGGACCAGGGGCGGTGGCGCTCTTTTCTTTGACTGTTCAGCCACGGTGGCTATCGCTGCTCATGCTAACTACCCAGTTCTTCTTCTGTTGAAACGTAAAACGCATCACTTCCTGTCTCCAGAGGATTTCTCCCAGAGAGCAGCAGATGGAGAAGCTTCATGATGGTTGAGGTTGATGATGTTGAGGTCCAGAGATCAGAGAGAGGAGCAGAATGGCCGTTTATTTATATAAAAATGTCACAGATTATTAATGTACTGAGGCGAGAGATGGTGAGATACAGAGAGGGAGAAAACAGGGGAGATAAAAACAGACGGAGAGAAAGGCAGCTGTGAAATAGAGAGAGAGAGACAGATGGACAGAGAGAAAATAAAAGAGAGAGACCTTTTTTAGCCATACCTTTATTGGCACAAGTATTGTAGTATATCACAAAACATAAAGTTATCACAGCATCACAAAACACAGATAAAAATTTAAAAAAGTGTTAAAGAACAAAAAAACAATATTGCTCTGTTTATATTCCATCATAAGAAAAGAGAGAGAGGGGGAGAGACAGGGAGAGAGGGGGAGAGAGGGAGGCAGGTGCAGATCCTGCTACTCATCAGCCAGAGAGAGCAGCAAGTAATCAAGACAGGAAGACAGCAGGGTCAGGCAAAGGTTAAAGGTCATCCGGGAAGACAGACCATCAAGCCTCAGAAGTGAACCTGTCTGAACCACAGAGAAAACACTCTTCACTAAAGTTTCATGTGATCTAAAACAAAAACCTCATCAACCTTGTCGCTTCCCGTCAAAACAAGAGAAACACATCGATGAATGATGCATCAACCAGGAGCAAGACGCCACATCGCTCCAGGCTCCGGAACCATTCAGAGTTTGAAATTCTAACCTTTGTTTATAGCGCCCCCATCAGGCCAGTCAGGCCAATCACAACACAGTGCGAAAATGCATCATCTCAAGTTTCACTAAAATCAAACCAGTGAAGTCTGAGACATCAACTGATTTCTCTAGTCCCATTATGATTACTGGTTTGGTTGGCATCTCTCTCTAGTCCCATTATGATTACTGGTTTGGTTGACATCTCTCTCTAGTCCCAGTATGATTACTGGTTTGGTTGACTCTCGCTCTAGTCCCAGTATGATTACTGGTTTGGTTGACACCTCTCTCTAGTCCCATTATGATTACTGGTTTGGTTGACATCTCTCTCTAGTCCCATTATGATTACTGGTTTGGTTGACTCTCGCTCTAGTCCCAGTATGATTACTGGTTTGGTTGACTCTCGCTCTAGTCCCATTATGATTACTGGTTTGGTTGACTCTCGCTCTAGTCCCATTATGATTACTGGTTTGGTTGACATCTCTCTCTAGTCCCATTATGATTACTGGTTTGGTTGACATCTCTCTCTAGTCCCATTATGATTACTGGTTTGGTTGACATCTCTCTCTAGTCCCATTATGATTACTGGTTTGGCTGACATCTCGCTCTAGTCCCATTATGATTACTGGTTTGGTTGACATCTCGCTCTAGTCCCATTATGATTACTGGTTTGGTTGACATCTCGCTCTAGTCCCATTATGATTACTGGTTTGGTTGACATCTCTCTCTAGTCCCAGTATGATTACTGGTTTGGTTGACTCTCACTCTAGTCCCAGTATGATTACTGGTTTGGTTGACATCTCTCTCTAGTCCCAGTATGATTACTGGTTTGGTTGACATCTCTCTCTAGTCCCATTATGATTATTGGTTTGGTTGACATCTCTCTCTAGTCCCAGTATGATTACTGGTTTGGTTGACATCTCTCTCTAGTCCCAGTATGATTACTGGTTTGGTTGACATCTCTCTCTAGTCCCATTATGATTACTGGTTTGGTTGACATCTCTCTCTAGTCCCAGTATGATTACTGGTTTGGTTGACATCTGTGTGTGTGTGTGTGTTCTCCTCAGACTATTCTACAGTCCATCTGAATCAGCTGTTGGAGAAAGCAGAGGCAATCGCTGGCAGGATGCTGCCGTTCACCGTCTTCTACAGAAACCAGCAGAAAGAATACTTCCACCAAGCCAGGTAGACACAGTGTGTGTGTATGCTATTGCGTCTGAAGTAGGTGATATCATTAGTGCAACATAATCCAGTTTAGTATTGATAGTTAATAATGGTAAGACAGACTCTCCACACACACACACACACACACACACACACACACACACACACACACACACACACACACACACACACACACACACACACACACACACACACACACACACACACACACACACACACACACACACACACACACACCTTTTTAACTACAAAGTTCAGTCTGATTGTTACGATCGTGTACAGGACCCAAGTGCAAACCACAGAGACGGAGTTAGGAACAAAACCGGGTTTACTGGGAGACAGTTCACACAGGAAGGTAATGCAGGGATGGCAAGGGGAAGCAGGAGCGGGGAGCAGAGTAGGGAGGCAGGCAAACAGGTGACAAGCAGGGGTCCAGGAGACAGACAGGCAGATGGGCGACAAGCAGGGATCCAGGAGACAGACAGTCAGGGCAGACGGGCGTAGGGAAGGAGACTGGATCTGGGTAGAGGAATCAGGGTTAATAGGCAAGAAGGGAACTTTGAGAGAAACTCTACAAAGCAGCCGAGAAACGATACTGACTGAGTAGTACAAACAACGATCTGGCGATGAGTGGATGAAAAGCCAGGGTTGTTAAGCTGGTGGTGATGAGATGATGGATAGCAGGTGTGCGGGGTAGCGCAGGTGATCGGGATGAGGTGATGATGAAAGGAGGAGCCGGAGACTGGAGCCACGCCCACCAACACACACACACAGACAGACAGACAGAGACAGACAGGTAGAGACAGCTAGGAGGCAGAGGTGGAGGGCGTGACACTGATGGTACTTTGGCTGTTACATAAGGGATTTAGGTCTGTGTGTGCTTGTGTGTGTGTGCGTGTGTGTGTGTGTGTGTATGTAATTTGCATCACACATTCTGTTTGATTTTGTTCTCCGACATTTGAAAAATAACTTCATGTTGCATAACTCTCCTCTGTTCTCCACACAACTGAAGGGCTTCAAATTCCTCTGTCAAAAAGGTGCTTTACAAATAAAGTTTAATTTGGATCAGTGGGTGAAAGAATTGATAAATTGATCAGTTGGGTGATTTAAAGATTGGTTGATCGGTTAGATGATTGGCTGGTTTTAATTGTATACATTTCGACGGATTAATTGGTTGACAGTTGATAGAGTAAATGATGGATGGATGGACAGACGAATGGATTGATTGAATTTATTATTGATTGATTGATTGATTGATTGATTGATTGATTTATTGATTGATTCCCTCACTGTAAGTTGCTGTAAGAGAGTCAGCTAAATGCATAAAATGTAAAAAAAAAAGAAGAAAAAAGCAATGTAAATGATTAATTGCATGGTTGTAGGCTTATACAAGTAACATTAGAAATATGGATTGTGGTCGTGTATGTGTGGATATTTGTACAGATAGGCGGACAGAAGTAAAGTTACTTACAGAGAGGCTGAATCGTTGCTTTTTTACTCTTTTGGGATGAGAACCGTCTATCTATCTGTTATTTAAATGAATGACGTTTGAGCTTTTAGCTTTTGGAATGGAGCTTTTAAGTGCTGGGCTTTTTCCACCAGACAGCTTTATAATATGTGTAAGCTGAGGCCTTTATAAAGGGGACAATCAAACCCATTTTGTTGAGTCTCCATTTGAGCACCTCGTCTGTGAATGTCAAATCTAAATAGAATCACTCAATATGCTGTGCTGATTACATTTTAGTTTTCAAGTGGAAGTTTTTAATGTGTCATATGTAATTGCTTGAGTCCTGCACTCTAAATGGACACAGCGGACTAGTACTGAAGATAACAAGACACACTCACCTACAAAGCTTAGTTTCTTCTCTGGAACCGACAGTGATGAAGGCCTGGTGCCAAAACGTCCTATCTGCTGCTGTCGCCTGAATGAATAATAGACTGTACAGCAGGAATATGCAACCAGTTTTAGTTGTTCTCGGAGGCAGAGCAGCTCTCTGATTGGTTAAGTGAAACCTCAATGGGTGGAGCCAAAGAACCACAGTTTTTCTGGTAACATTAGCAACATTAGACAAAGCCTAGGGAAAAATGCAAGAGGTAAGAGAGGAGCTAGCTAATATTATGAAGCGTAACACCCTGATACTAAATGAAAAAATACAATTTGTCCATACTAGCCTATAGCTATCTAGATGAGCTAGTTAGCTAACTTGCTGACCTGCTGAAGATCATGAATGCCATGGTCATGAATGAACGGAAAAAATAAGTCATTTCCATTTGTATTTTTATTTATATTTTGACCAGTTTTCCAATTCATGTTTGCCAGTTAGCTAACTTGCCCTTAACTGTGGTTCTTTCGCTCCACCAACTGAGGTTTAACTCAACCAGTCAGATTATATCTGTCTCCAGAGTAGCTCTGCCTTAGAGAAATGTTTGTGTTTGATGTCTCTTGCATATTAACCCTGGTCCATATAGTGAACTTCCCCTCTGATGGACCCAGAAGCACTAAGAATAATAGGATGTCTACCTGTTTGTCTACCTGCTTGTCTACCTGCAGCAGATGTCTGACTGTCCTTCTGCATGTTTGCATGCTCTGTTGTGTATTAACCCTGGTCTATGTTGTGAACAGCCCCTCTTATCGTTCCAGAGATGCTCAGTGTAACCGGATGCTGCCGTCAGTCAAAGACAACAGTGGCAGCCATGGTTCGCCTATCAGTGGCAAACTGGAAGGGATTTTCTTCAGCTGCAACACAGAATTCAACACAGGAAAACCCCCCCAGGATTCCCCATACGGACCCTACCGCTTCCAGGTACAGCCCTGTACAGCCCTTGAAGAGCCTTTGAGTATAAGTGATACTCTTGGAGGGAAATAATCACATTTCCCATGTCCCTGACCTTATCACAGTATTCCTATGGTCCTTGCACCATGTATTTCAGTATGTACCGTATGTTTTGTCAGACCACAGATTATCTTTACATGTCAGCCATTAGCTGCTAAGGAGGAGGGGCAGCAGGGTGGCATGGTGAGTAGGGAGATTGCCCTTGGAACTGGAGGCCTGGGGTTCAAGAACCCTTGTTAGCAAGCATCAGTTGTGCTGAAGTGTCCTTGAGCAAGACAGTCAATCCCTACCAGCTCTGTTCTGAAGCTGACCCTGACCTCTGACCTTTGTGTGGTGGGAGACTATCAGAGATGGTATCGGTAGTAATAGCAGTACTACATTAATACAGATTGTATCATTGTTTTGTTACAGGTCCAAGCAGAAGTCCTCTTCAACCAGAACACCAACATCTACTTTGGGGATTTCTACTGCATGTACACGGCCTACCACTATGTCATCCTGGTCCTTGCTCCTCAGGGGTCCAAAGGAGACACCTTCTGTAAAGGGAGGTTACCAGCTCTGGACAGATCTGATAACCGTTTCCTGACCTGTGTTGAGGAGGAAGACAGGTCGCTGTCTTTCCACCACGCCCAGGATGTGATCTTGGAGGCGATCTACACAGAGCCGTTGGATCTGTCATTGGGAACGGTAGCGCAGATCAGTGGGCACCAACTCATGAGCCTGTCCACCATCAACGCTAAGAAGGACCCCAGCTGCAAGATCTGCAACATTAGCGTGGGACGCTAGCCAGATCTTTCGGCTGCTAACTACCTAACCTGCTAATCATTGACTGCCGGCTAGATGGTTTCAAACTAGCTGCTACTTATAAGTTCACCACCTGCTCATTGTTGGATAGTTAGCTAGCTAGTGGCTAGCAAGCAAACCATCTAATTATTGGCTACCTATTTGCTGACTAGTGCAGGCTAAGTTTGTAGCTGGGTTATTGGCTAAGTGGCTAGTGAATAATGGGCTAACCAGCTAACTAATGTAGCTCTTAACCCTGCCACCTCACCTCGCCACCTTCTCACCATCCTGGCTGCTTTTTCACTACAGAACCAATCTTATTGTAAAGCTTTTTAATTGAACTTAATTTGAACTTATTTCAATGCCAAAAGTAAGATAGTGAATTGTTTGACTCTCCTCAACTATAACTTTAAATGATTTGTTCATACTAACTCTCACCCACAAATAATTTCAAAACTGTAACATGTGTGACAGTAAAGGTGTTCTGAACACACTGGTGTACATTTCCATCATGCATCATAACCTTTAAATAGCTGCAACTTTAAGATTAATATTTACGATCTATCCATCCGATATCCACAAGCCCATGGCCACAATGTCCTTTTGTCATATCCCACCCCATTTAATTGAAAGTAGATTTCAAATTACTGTAGATGTATTACTATTTTTCTAAGGGTTTAAGGGATTTGTGGGGGTTGTGGTGGAAGGTCAACAATGTGTGAGGTTGTATTGAGGTTGTAAAGTTTGTATTGAGGTTTGAGGTTGTAACACTGTAGCATTTTGTCAGAGAAAACGTGACCTTGGAGTTAGCATAGCAAAACATTTTGTTTTGTTTTTTGAGGAATCAACAAAGGACTGTTAAATATAACGAGTGAATTAACTCCTGTCAAGCCAAGAATCTTCATCATATGTGGCTATTTGTTTTTTTGCTTACTTACTTTGTTTTTTTAGGTGTCTATGGTGCATTTAGAACCTCATAGCTGCTAAATGTCTCACTTATGAAAAAAGATTAAATGTCTCCTTTGGTATTACCTCTTATCAAGCTAAGATAAATGTAGGACTGCCAAAAATGCTAATATTATCTTTAACTGCTCCTCTATCCACTGTTAGCAAGCTGTGATTGTTCTTACTGACTGTTTTGGCACTTAGAGCTAAAAACGTTGCTCTTAGAGCAAGCATTTTCATTTTATTTTTTTGCCAAAGGTAACAAACCAACTGATCAAGCAGCTAATAGGCAAAACAAATGGTAACAGCAGAATGGATTTGTATTTATTTTATCTAGTGATGATACAATATGGACCAATGTACACTGAGGTTGTTTGATTGGACAGCATATAACTCAGTAAATTGATGGACAACTAACATATAGCAATTTAATCACTTGTCTGTCATTTAATGACAAAACAACCATACTTACAGCTGCTTCATGTCTTTCAAGGAGCTGAAGGTTCATTTTGTACAAACGTTTCTAGTGTCCGAAAATGAAGAATCGGTTTCATTACGAGTTGAACATGAGTTTGCATAAGGCCAACCGATTTGCTCAATCCCTCCAGGAACCTGCAGTTTTGTGATCACAAGATCGTTTTCGTAAAATCAACAGTCCATATATGTTGCAAGGGCCTGCGTTTTTGATAAAATACTGACCATTTACTGCAAAAAAAAAAAACTCCACCAGTACCACAACCTAAAAATCATCATAATTTTAACACAAGAATCAATAAAATCAAATAAATTGCTAATAAGCTTATGATTGCCACCGTGATCCAAAGTTTTCATCAATACGTTTCATGCATTTACATTACATGACATGTATATCTTATAATGACAGGGTATGTGGATCAAAGCTGTGGCCTTTTGGTTACGGGACGGTCACTAGGTCAACTTCCCACTTCTAGTTCTTACAACTGAACACATAAAACGCTGCAAACTCCCGTAATTTTTTCAAAAGGTTGCTGTGAATTGAAGTATTTTTGAAAACTGCAATGTCTTGGAGGGATTGTTAGTTAGTAGGGTTCGATGTAGCGGCAGCATGCTTTTGGTATTTCAGCTTCAATTTATTGTCACACATTGATTTGATCAATTTGTTTGTCTGCAGTGTTGTTATTTATTCTTACACATACTAAAAGATGTTGTGTTGATCTAACATAATAAACATGATAAAAAAAAAACTCAGATAGCAAAAATATTTATTTTCAGCTTGTCTGTATAGAAAATAGTCAAGCAAACCAGAATTGCACAACACAGGGACATTTTTGATCATAGCAAGGGTCGGGAGCAGATATTTTTCATTTATAATTCTGTAGCACGAACAAGGATAAAAACATCAACACTGACGTGCACTGAAACACAACGTTTGACAGTTTAGGGTGGAAAATGACAATTTGTGAAGATTTAAACCTGCACTCTGTAAATCTTTTATGCAACAGAAAATACTGGCCCCTCCCCCTTCATTGAGGTGCTGTAGATTCGCTCCAAGGAAGTTTTGGTGTCCACAGGGACACTGGCGGGAAAGTTTTCTCCGAACACAGGAAGTGACAAATCGAAGCTCATGAGCTGAACTCACACAGCTCTGAAACAGCAGTGAGCTAGTGCCTCAGGTATGGCCACAGAAAGCTGAGGGTAGTGAAGTCATCAAAAACACAGAAAACAAAAACAGTTTCCTCTTGCTGCCACTTGGGGCCGCCAACGACTAAATTACAGAAAGTTACATAGTGCAGGTTGAACTCCAATGGGAATTTGAGGAATTTCAATTGATTGAATTGACCATTTCACACACAGGAATTAGGATTTTGTTTGTAGCCCGCTGAGACATACATGTACATATTTCACCAGATGTTAGTACAGAGACAACTAGGACTGGGAGAGAGAGCAGTTAGTGCTCAATGACACTTCAGCAGGTGTCCAGGCTTTGTGGATATTGTGGGCATCAAATCTGCTTTGATCGTCCCGTTATGCGTCGTCTTTCTAACAACCTCAGGATAAAGATTTCACCATAGTTTTTCTGAGATGTTTTGTTGGAACACCTAAAAGTGACACATTGATATTTAGAATTTTAATTGGTTTTCAGGTGGCGTAACTTATCCTCTAGCAGCCATATTGGAGGTCCTCAGTTCCTGGGCAACACTGACTGAACAGCTGATTGTGTTTCTAAATGTACAACTCGGCCATCTCAACAGAATTGAATAGACACAGTTAATTTCACTGGGAATTGAACATTTTACCAATGATGATTTATGCTTAGTTAATGTTAGCTTGTTAGCTGTCTGTTAACACATCTGGTTAGCGCACTAGCTAACGTATCTAGTAGAAGCTAGCGTTAGCAGTGGCTAGTAGTCCCATGTTAACAGTAACTAAACTAGCCTGCTGGCTAGTTAGCTAGTTACCAGTTTGTTCAGGTGAACTGAGCTGACTCTTCTCCAGCTCCAACTCAGAGTGTTTTGGAGTAGAGACTAGGGCTAAAGACAAGACAGTTTACTGAGTCACAGTAACCTACATTTGGAGACAAATCTACCTGATCACACTGATCACTTTTACTGAGAACGTTACTGGATGATCTACAGACACACCACAACAACCTGGTTCAGATGGCTCTCTCTTTCTAGTCTATTTATTTATTCAGCCATTATTTTTGCACAGCCAGTTATTACTGGCAAATGTCACAAAGGGGGAAAATATTTGTTTCAGTTTCCCTAAGATGGTGGGTTAGCATGTTAGCAATCCAAATGTTGAAACCAAAAATTTTTACTATGATGTTACAAAACCCCCAATCCATTATTGCAGTATGGCGTCTTCTGTGGAAATGCCTCCGGCCACCACCGGTTTATTTGCATAGTAACTGAATTAGATTGAAGACATTTTTGTACTTAAAGAATTTTCCAGATTGTATCATTTTGAAATGACCCAGCCCTTAGTGTATCTAAAAAATATACACAACAGATTACAAGTATTATCATCACACTGAAAACCACACATTGCAGAAAAAAACATTTAAAGAGTTTATTTCCAAAATCATTATAGATAATAGAAACCATTACCTGAAGTTCATCATTCAATATCTATAAAATGTGGAGGATGTAGATTATAAAATTGTTCAGGTTACAATTCCAACGTTTTAATTTGTGTAGTCGTCACTTTTGCCAAAGGATTTTGGAATGAAACTCTTCATTTCAGTAATATAACTTTTTGTTTCCATGCAAAAACAGAGGAAATTAGATTCTACCAGTGTGAATGCACTCAAAATCATTCTGACAGGAATTCTGGTTACGGGTTCATGTCTGACAAGTAAACGATACAGACACACAAATTGTTCGGGTTCATTACTCTAGGATCTAGATGGTACATAATCTTAGATTTTACACATTTTTCACATTAACTGTTGACGTTAAGACTTTACCCACTAGAGAATGTTTAAACAATATTGCACACTTCCCTTTCACTTTTGATCTACTGGGGTACAAACAGGGCCGTGTATCATTACTCACATTTAGGGCATCTTTGAGTCTTTGGTTGTTCTTGCAGCCCTTTACTTTCACAGCACTAACACTGACATTCAATCGAGACACAGTAGAGAGACACAGTAACATTTATCTCCAGACGCGCAGGAAATTAACAATAAGCTACAGTGTCCGGTAAATTACTTTCACGATTTTACCTGAAATCTAGATTTTCAGGATAGGATAGTGTTAATTTCCCACCCTGCCTTCAGGTCCCACTACAGGAATAGCCATTTATCCCAGAAACATGCCAATATTCTGTTCTAGCTCTGATATACTCTACAGTACTTGTAGCAAATGATACATACATGTTGTGCAAATGTAAACACAATATAGAGTATGTAGTACGCCACCGGCTCCAGTTTTCATGTATTAGCCCAGGAATCTAGTAAACTCCAAATTCAAAGTTGCATCAAATTGCATAATGGATTTAGGCTTTGGCTAAGAATAAATTCCCTTTTTAAACATAAAGTGCCATGGACATTATATAGATAGTATAATTGTTAGTTCCTCCATGTTTTTTTCATAATGAAGTACATCTTAAATGTTTTTGATCTAACAATAATTCTTACATTGCATCTTTGTCCCAACGGATCCTGTTTATGAATGTCTCCTTTCAAAAGCTAAAGCTGCCATAGAGCATACAGTTGATGGACGCTGAACCCCAGAATGTTCACTCACTGGATAACAGCATCAGCTAAAATGGTTGAAATATAAATGTAAGCTTTTGTACCATCTACTGATACATTTTAGGCATTTAACAGATCCTCTTATCCAGAGGGACTTATGGTGCCATCACACCTACAGTTTGTTTTCTTTGGTCCTAATCACAAGCCAACCAGAGCCTGGAAACAAAAGTCTCCCCAACAACTGGTTGATTGGTTGAGTTTTGCTAACCTGTCATCCCACCAGGTTAGAGAGTCCAAACCAACCTGGTTCCAGTCTGTAACTTGATCTACCATGATGGACTTGTCTGCTCTTCTCTGGTGTTCATACCAGTTAAGAACACATGAAGAAACATCTGACCATGAGCATCAGTCCAGACTGACCAAGTCTCCTTCTACCCATAATCCAAAAAGTGAGCAGCTAAGGGGGTCAGCGTCTTGTTGAAGGATACTTCAACAAGACATTTTTCTGTTGATGAGCCTTTGCCAGGATTGAACCGCTGCCATTCAAAAGGAAGTCATTCATAAAGCAGCCCTCTTCGCTCTCCACAACCCCAGCAACTGAGATTAAAGTGCTTTCAGTGTCAGTCTGGCACACACACATACACCTAAACCGGTAGAAAACATGTTTTGGTCCCAAACTTGTCCGTGATGGAGAGAACACAAGCTTTCAATTACACTTGGAATGGTACTGTGGAGTTTCACCCCTAAAAGGTTCCTAGTCTCTCAAGATTGGAATAAATGCAGTTTATAAAATAATCCACACTTTAGGATGCTGGTACACACATCTTGGTCTCTCTTGAGTTTATAAAAGTATACTAGAATATGTACACTATGTTTGTACAAATGTACACTTTGCAGAGGAGGGACTGAGATCATGGGTCCGTTTCATATTATAATTTTCAGAAAATGTAACTCAAACTGGGGGAATGCACAAATGCTCTCTAGTATCCAAGCGCACACTTTCAGTTAGCGACAGTCTTTGCTAGTGTGAACACAAATTCTACTCACATGGCAGCCAGTGGCTAGTGCTTTTCAGAAAGGGCTTGTGTAAATGTGATCCTGTCAGATGTTCACATGTTCTCAGCTTGTACCCAAACACCTCCAGGTCCACCTCTTGGTCTGTGGTTGATCTTGGTCTTGCATTCAAAGTGGCACGAATGCAAGTGGACAAGTATGCATCTTGAAGTGTACCCTTGCAGGTAGAAGGGTAGATCTGAGGCTCCGTTCACACTGCAGCCGAAAGAGTCCCAGTTCTGATTTCTCCCTCACGTCTGACACAGATCTGATGTTTTCTCATCAGTGTGAACAGCAGAAATCTGCATGGAGTCGCATTTTCTCAATTACGATCTGGATGGACAAAATCATCCCGATGTCATGCAACTTGAACACTCAATTCGGAATTAGTCAGTGTTGCCAGGACAACAAGTAACTCTTCCAACAAGCGTAGGTACACAACTCAACGTGACATCTTTCATTATTGTTGCTCTGCACACGTGTTCGTTTTCATCGCTGTCTGTTCATATTGGCATCAGACATGGTTACATGTAGATAATAAATCAGATATGACCAGCAATTTCGAATTGAGCATGAAGGTCTGCAGTGTGAACGAGTGTACAAGTATACCCTGGAGGGGGGAAGGGGGGATCAGAGTCCCTTTTCCCTTAAGTGCACCAGAGCACTTAGATCAGAATTTCTTTTTCTTCTCTGAAATATACATGTGAACATTTTGGGGCAGAAGGATGGGAAGGAGGCGGATTCCGTTTCCTCTCAGATGGTTTTCGGCACTTCCTGTTTGCTGAGCAGGACTTCCAGGAGGCGGAGCTTAGCCTTTAGCTGTTTGTAATCCTGGTATTCCTCCGCCATGGGCATGCGATCCTCTTTTTGGCAGGTTCTGTCAGTAAACATGAATAAAAATATATCAATAGAAACCAGGGATGTGGTCAGGGTTACACAAAGCAGGAAGAGTCAGCTCCCATTAGAAATTGAGAAGGACTGCATGTCCCAGAAAGTTCAGATACTGAGAAAACCTTAAACAATTCCAGATGAACAGTTAACATCTCACCACTGGTCTAGTCTATATTTCCCTTCACTAATAGTAACCATATGCATCTAGATTTTAGCACCCATAGGTTACTTGATGTGATGTAACATCAATTAGCCACACCCTGATGAAGGCTTGGGGCTGAGCACCTTTTCTATCTGCCTCTCTATTCTATTCGCCAGCCACTAGTTTCTTCTAGTCTCTCCAGCTACTAGTCTCTTCTAGTCTCTCCTAGTCTCTCCAGCCACTAGTCTCTTCTAGTCTCGCCAGCCACTAGTCTCTTCTAGTCTCTCCAGCCACTAGTCTCTTCTAGTCTCGCCAGCCACTAGTCTCTTCTAGTCTCTCCAGCCACGGCTTTACCTAAACTTTGTTCTTTGTTGTTTTTTTCAGTTCATATGGTCAAGAAGTCTTCCAGTGTGTCCCCAGCCTGGCCTGTAAGAGGTGGACTTCTCAAAGACTGGATGTTGTAACGGTGCCTGTTGTGTATTAATTCACATCGGAGAGGAATAAAATCTCATCGTGGCGTCCGATCTCCTCGCCGAAACAGGGAGGAAGATCAGATGCTACGTGGTTTCTCTCTGGCCGCAAGAGCATCACATATCTACGTCAGCCATGTGATCAGATCCGTGCAAAAAGGAGCTAAAAACTCTTCCTCTCTCTCCCGCTCACCTTCCGGTCTGCCGGTAAAACTCCTCCTCAAACTCCTTCAGAGCTTTACGCCTCCTCTTCTTCTCCACCCTCGTCTCCCTCAGACTCTCCAGCAGCTGAGGCCTGGGTTCAGAGGACAGACATGTGGACACAGCTTGCACAATATCATGGCTGATACTGAAACCAGTTCCCTTCAAATTCAATACCATTTCTGGGGTTATTTGGCTCCGCCCACTGAGGTTTAACTCAACCAATGAGATTATTTCTGCCTCCAACAACTAGAACAGACCTTGATGCCTCGTGTAGATTGGCCATGGTGACAGCAGGTTGTTGACGGACAGCCTTCACCTCGTCCAATGGGGACACGAAGGCGGGGTCACTGTCCCTGTCACTGTCCTCCTCATTGGCTGCCGGCCGGGTCACTCTGTGAGGGGGCGGGGTGGTTCGATGATGGACAGTAGAGTCTTCATCAGAGCCCTCCTCTTCCTCCTACGCCACACAGAATTAGAACCATTTAAATCAGAGGATGGATTATAATAAGTACAGGATTTTGTCTTGAGGTGCGATGAGTAGCATGTTTAAACCAATCAATCAATACATCATCAGATTAGTAGTACTACCCTGCTATAATGATCATAAACCAGTGAGACCACAGTGGAGATGACTGGTAGCCTCTATCACCAGTGGTATTGTTACTAGTGTTTCTCCACATTAAGACTACATTTCCCATCAGCCCCGTTGCTTCCTGACCCCCCCTCCCTGGCGTCTTTGTCTTTCCTGAAGAGGATCAACATGTTGGAAGTGATTTCTCCATCTTCCTTTCTCTCCTTCCTCCATCTTCCATTGCCAGAAACTCTTTAGCTTTAGCTCCGTTAGCGCTGGAAGAACAGCGCCCTCTTCCTGTTTTGTGCTGTGTGTGTGTGTGTGTGTGTGTGTGTGTGTGTGTGTGTGTGTGTGTGTGTCTTACTATAGTAGTAATAGTAGGGCTTGCACACAGTAGATGTTTGATCATCTGGTATCTGTCATACAGAGGCTTCACCAAGTTCCTTTCCTGTCTAGTACCCTGAGAGACAGAGAGAGAGACCAGAGAGACAGTATATAACACTATGTTCTCTCCTAGTTACTATTGATGATGATGATGATGATGATGATGATGATGATGATTATTATTAGGATGTGTGGGCTTACCGGTCGACCATGCAGACTCTCAAAGTAAAGCAGGCATTTCTGCAGAGTGATCTTCTCTAACACCATCTGAGCCTGGGTCATCTCCTACAGACAGACAGACTGGGTTAAGTCTGGCTGGCACGCGCACGCGCGCACACACACACACACACACACACACACACACACACACACACACACACACACACACACACACACACACACACACACACCCTACCTTCATGTTGTCGGGCAGGCCCAGTGCTTGTCTCTTCTCTCTCAGTCTTCTGAACAGCGACTCGACAGTTTCCTCCAGTGTGGGTTTGTGCTCTGCCGCCCCCTGCTGGCCGGAACCAAACCTGCACGACCAGTTTAGGAGACTGACACATGACCGAAGTACTACAACTAGTCTAGTGATGGTTTGAAGGCACATAATAACATACCTTACCATACTATACCATACTATAACACACTATAACATAACATCATATCATATATAATATAATATAATATGTAATAGTAATAATAATAATAATGATAATAATAATAATAATAATAATAATAATAATAATATATAAAAGCATCCAGACTGTTTTACGTTACCTGCAGATCTCAGTGTGTTGAGGTTTCCCGTCGCTGTCCTTCAGCTCGAACACCGACTGCCTCAGCTTCAGCTCTGCAGATATTAATGACAGAATGATGATTTCACATTATCACATATCATAAACCAGATGGTCCATATAGTTGCTACCCTGGAACAATTCAAACAGTTCTGGATCAGTCTGCGGTCACACTGTCTGATCTGTCGTTATGTTTCCTGAGTCTAGTCCTCTAGTCCTCTAGTCCTCTAGTCCTCCTCACCCTGACAGATTGATTTATGATGAGATATGTTTCAAAATAAAGCTTGATAATAAAATATGGTTTCAATTCATAATATATCATTTCAGTATTGTAATTGGTACGATTTAAAAGAAAAAAAATCAAGAAATCCTTGTGATGCCTGAAAATCAAGTCACCATTGAGATGGGTGGGTAAAAGAGCCTGACTGTATACAGAGACAAATATATATAATGGTTTCATATTTTAAAACCTCTTAGCCTGAAAGGATATTAACATGAGAAAATAATACATAAATCCTATGAATCCATTTTGGGAAACAGTCATGACATTTGTCAAATCCTCTAAAATATATAAAAGCTCCAATATTTAAAAGCAGTGTGCGAACCATACCATGGTCTTCGGGGGAGCTCTTTTTTTTAGGGGGGGGGGGTGGTCAGCGGCGCTGCGCGTGCCTCACAGGGAGGACTTACTGTGATGCTTGCTATAGACATAGGCTATAGGTATGAGTACTGAGTAACATTACAGAACCACACACAGTCCACACCACACAGGTCTGCATGCATGATGAAGACGCACATATTCAAATACACATGCTCAGATTAACCCCTCTGATCCGACACTAAAATTCTAAAAACACTGGACACTAAAAACTCGGCTTGTCCTGTGTTGTGATACCGGGCGTTGTCACAGTAGTCCCCGCAGCAGCAGGTGTAACGTTAGTGTCGCCGGCGGTCAATTTGACGTTTTCCGCGGTCGAAGAAGTAGATGCTACCGGCTCTGGCTCAGTCGAGTGGATTGGCTGCTTCGACTTCTTTGTAAATCCAAAATTTGTTAGAAGGCTTACTTGTTTTCGTTTTGACATTATCCTGATTACCAAGTAAAACAGAGAAATATTGGCGCGCAGTGCGTAGACTGAAGTTGTTGTTTTTTCTTCTGATAAAACGTGAGTGAAGTTTGATTTGTGCCTGCAGCGCCGCCACGCTCTGATGGTAATGGCAAGAATAGCATGCATGTCGGTATCTATTACGGTGAATTAGTGAGCAATCATGAATCATACATCAAAATAACCTAATTTTACGCATTATACACGATGATGACGATACAGAAAATTGAGAAAAATAGAAATGCATGGCAAAAATAGCATTTATTGTCAATATTTTATAGACCCCCCAAAATTTCACAAATCATGTTTTCAGGGGAGCTCATGTCTCATTAAGGGGAGCCATGGCTCCCCTGGCTCCCCCGTGGTTCGCACCATGTTTAAAAGTGTCATTTTGTCATGCCGACTATCCTTTAAACCTTGGTGACTTGTTTTAATTTTCAATTACTTAGTGACATCATTGAAGAGGAGGTTATCGGGTTGTGGCGTCATGTTGTTGACAGGGACGGTGATCAATTTTACCTTTGAGCTGTTTGCGAGTCTTCGTCAGCTCAGTCGTCACTTTGACCATCTCAGCGTTGGCACTCTTGTCATTGTGGGACGGCTGAGAGAGACAGACAGACAGAGAGTGAGACAGACAGACAGAGAGTGAGACAGACAGACAGATAGAGACATGAGCTATAGACTCCCTGGATCTATAAAATATCAAACCTCTATGTGTTCACAAAATATATTAGTAATATACCGAGTATACAAGGTTCAGGGTTCCCAGGTTTACTTTAAAGTACTAAGTATTAGTACTTTCAAGGCCATATATCTATTTTCAAAAACGTTTAAGGCTTTATTTTACTTTTCTCAATGCCACAAACTTTCAAGGTTGTCCTCAGGACGGGAAGTGTTGATCCTAGAGAGCTGAGGCGTACTGCTGTATTTGGGGGTTAAGATATATATATATATATATATGATAAACTGGTGTTTTTATCCACCATAACTCATAACTCTGTTACATGGCTCTTCACTACACACTATACATGACTCACGTGTCATATGAAGGGATGTTGCTGTGACGTATTCTGACCGGTAGAGGGCGCCAGTAGCTCAGTAACTACAGACCAGAATGAACTGAACACGACATACACACTACACTACATACTGTATGAACAGAGCGTACATAACATAACTATACTACTAGTAGTAAACCTACTACTACTAATACTAATACTACCAATACTATTACTACTAATAATAATACGACTATTACTATCACTACTACTACTACTAGTAGTAATACGACTATTACTATCACTATAACTACTACTACTACTACTACTATTACTACTACTATTATTACTACTACTGCTACTACTATGACTAGTTCTATTAGTACTAGTACTACTACGATACACCATGTTTAGTTAGAAACTGTCCTCTCAAGCTACAATAACAGCAGTAGCATGTTTCAGCCAGAGGAGGGCGCCAGTAGCACAGCAATGTGTGTGTGTGGCGATCTGCTCCGCCATGTTGTTTGTTTTACAGAGAACGCGTCCAGACAGATTTCATTGGCTGTCCGTTAGCAGGATGACATTTCCCGCCACTAGTGATGTTACGCTTGATACCGGGGCTTCGAAGCGCGTATCGAGAACGTAGGGCAGTTTCTCGTGAACCTATGTATCGAGGCGTGTATCATTTTAACGTCATTACGTCATCGATGACGTTTGAAGCCTCATTCACGTACGTGCTTCAGCAATGGATTCGGGTTTGGCGGGCAGTTTTGAATCACGGCAAAGAAAGTGCCCCCATAATTCGTGGGTTGCCTTGTCCTTCTGTAGCTATATTTAAATCTTATCGTACTGATAATTACACCAATGGACTATACAACTGGTACAAGTGTCCATTTACTAATCATAGCATTATAATAACAAGCCATATAATGATATGCAGCATCATAAATAAGTAACATTTTATTCACATGCCAGATTCGAACCCATGATTGCCATGTCTACTATGAGCAGTATATCTACCCGCTTCGCCACCAAACTGAACTGATGAGTTTTGTTCATTTATGGTTTTATAGCATAATATGAATATATACATTATGCCGTAATTTCATTTTTTTAAAGTTGATTACATCAGCGGTTTAATTCATTGGCCTTTAGTGGCCCATGCTTTGCACACATCGCTGTGCTGCCAGTCTTGCCTGCTCTGATTTCTTTAGACCAGCAGGTGGCCCTAGTGGGCACTTGAAGCCTCGAGAAATGAACCCATTTTCAACCCATTTGGCTGGAATGCTTCAATGCTTCGAGAAGCTTCATCTCGCCATCACTACCCGCCACTGCATCAAAAGTTCAACTAGTTTAAACTTTTCTGGCGGGCTGGGTTGCGACATTTTCACGCGCTGTATCCGTCAACACCTTCCTTGTATCCTTGACGTGGTACTAATGGATACCATGCTCGTAGTTCACTTCCTGTTCCAACTGTCCCGCCACTGCCTGTTGTGGCTGTTTCTCAGTGTTTGTCACTTCCTGTCTCAAGGTGAAACGCTGCAGCGCCTTTACAGAAGACCTAATGAAGGGACGACGAGTCTGAAAATCTTCTCTTTTTTTTTGTTGTGTGTTTATTCAGGTTATTCTTGTACCTTGTAGTTCATCTCCTGTTCGAATCGCTCCTCAAACTTCCTGACTTTCTTCTTCAGGGTTTGGATGTGTCTGGTGAGGAGGGGGACGGAGGGAGGACACTCGTCTTCTGATCCCTCCGTTCTATCCCGACCCCTAGACCTTGACAGACAGACAGATAGATAGACAGATAGATAGACAGACAGGCAGACAGATAGATAGACGTGTCATATGAAGGAATGTTGCTGTGACGTATTCTGACCAGTAGAGGGCGCCAGTGTCACTGCCAGAGCACCAGAGACCTCCCTCTCTCTCTCTCTCTCTCTCTCTCTCTCTCTCTCTCTCTCTCTCTCCCTAAATAGATAAGGGAGGTTTCATATTTCACTTCCCCTACAAGGAAACAGAAGTTAGAGCCCTATTCACCCTTCTCTAGGACGGTTGAACTCCACTGCCGTTTCTGGTGTTACGTTTTGATTCATCACTTCCTGTGCGCTGAGAATAAGGCCGAATCCCAATTCACCCCTTAGCCCTTCCCCTCCGTTTTGCGCGTTCACGTGAAGGGGTAGGGGTGTCCCAATTCTCTTGGGATCGAGGGGTAGGGTGAAGGTCTAGGGCTACATGGCCTCCAAACGGAGGTTTTTCAGGGGCACTACAAACCGAGGGTTAGGAGAAATCTCCCAGAATGACCTGCGAATCAACTGGAAGATCATGGCGAACGCTACACTACCATCCAAAGTGAACCACAGATGTAGTATTTTCTTCGTTAATAAAGATTTAAAAAATATTCTAACCATGCTATTATCTTAGGCCGAATCCCAATTCTCATTTTCACCCCTACGGCTTCGGCTTGGCCCTTCGCCTTGGTCCTCGGAACAGAGTCACAAGGGGTAGTGGTAGAAATCTCTCCCTAAGAAATGGGACAACCCTTCAAGACCCTGATACATCATCGATGACGTTTACATAAACAGACGGGACGAGTTTGTTATCGGAGATTACTATGGCAATAATGGTATTATCACAGTGACGTTTGCCATTCATCTGATGGAGATAGAAAAGCATGGACGCTCGCGATTCGTTCACAATTTATACGTTTCACGCTCTCAATCGATCAACAAGTCATTCTTTCTAACATGCATAACAAAAAATTGCTAATATGCCGATGTCTACCTCGCTAGTTAACGTTACAACATTGTTTTTAGGCTGATTTGTGCATGACAGTCCCGCATTTTGACATATTTCCATGTTGCATTTCCCCCCTTTGATGGCATATGACGAAATATAACTAAAGTCCAGCAGCGAAGTTGCTGCACTTGTTCCGGCTCCTCTAATATCAGTGCAGACTGGCAGGGTAATGTTAGGAGCACGGCTTGCTAGCTACAGAGCACCGCTAACGCTATTCTGTCAAGAAGTGGCCTGGTAATGAAGCAGTGGTCTTTTTTATTTGATGACTTGTTTGATCGATTGAGAGCGTGAAACGTATAAATTGTGAACGAATCGCGAGCGTCCATGCTTTTCTATCTCCATCAGATGAATGGCAAACGTCACTGTGATAATACCATTATTGCCATAGTAATGTCCGATAACAAACTCGTCCCGTCTGTTTATGTAAACGTCATCGATGACGTATCAGGGTCTTGAAGGGTTGTCCCATTTCTTAGGGAGAAATTTCTACCACTACCCCTTGTGACTCTGTTCCGAGGGCCAAGGCGAAGGGCCAAGCCGAAGCCGTAGGGTTGAAAATGAGAATTGGGATTCGGCCTAAGTTCCACCTACACCAGAATTTAATAGAGGTTCCCCCGATAGTCTCTGCAGTATCGGACTTGGTGCCAATCAGCTAATTGAGTGGTACTTGTATCGGCTGATGTACTTCATGAAGTACTCGGTACTCTGTATCTCTAGAACTTAATTTGGGCCACTAGGGTGAATCTAGGGAAAAGACAGACACGGACAGGAAGCTAGACGAACAGACAGACAGGCTGACAGGCAGACAGACAGGCGGACCTACAGGATGTACTGCTGGGTGCATGGCGGCGACGGGGCGGTGTCGGGGTCGGAGTTGAACCTCAGACTGTGGCTGAGGCTGGAGCAGCGAGGGGAGGGCAGGGGGCTGTGGCCGCCCGCCAACAGGTGGAGCAGAGCCCCGCCTCCTCTCTCTCTGTCACCTCCTTCTCCGTCTCCAGCCCCGCCTCCTTTCTCTCCTTCGCCAGGACCTCCAGGGCTGCAACACTGAGGTGAGTAGGGGGAGTAGGGGGAGGGGTGAGGGCTGGGTGGGGGTCCTCCCTCGGGCGTCAGGGGTGCCTGGTGTTGGCCTGGTTGTATTGGGGTTAAGGGCTGGTTTTTGGGGGGCTGGTTTTTGGGGGACTGGGGCGGCCTGGTCAAGACTGTCAACAGCTCTGTGGAGACAGAAAAAAATAGAACATATAACAATATAATACAACCATGTAACAGCCAGATCATTGTTTTGATTTAGTTTAATCTTTGTAAAAGGAAAGAGGTTGAGAGGCTGATCACTAGTTAGAGAGATCACAGAGAGATTTAGTTAAGGATTATTACTTTCCAGTGTAATGGTAGCGGTGACTCTGTTCTTACCAGGCTACCGTAAAACCTTGTAACTCTGCTTTTGGGATTTTCACTTCAGTTGAATGATCACATGGTTCCTTTATGGGTTGAGAAAATTCTCTCTTGAGTTTATGAAACTTTAACCCCTTTAACCCCTCTAACCCCTTTAACCCCTCTAACCCCTCTAACCCCTCTAACCCCTTTAACCCCTCTAACCCCTTTAACCCCTCTAACGCCTTTAACCCCTTTAACCCCTTTAACCCCTCTAACCCCTTTAACCCCTTTAACCCCTCTAACCCCTCTAACCCCTTTAACCCCTCTAACGCCTCTAACCCCTTTAACCCCTTTAACCCCTCTAACCCCTCTAACCCCTCTAACCCCTTTAACCCCTCTAACCCCTTTAACCCCTCTAACGCCTCTAACCCCTTTAAACCATTTAACCCCTCTAACCCCTCTAACCCCTCTAACCCCTATAATCCCTCTAACCCCTCTAACCCCTCTAACCCCTTTAAACCCTTTAACCCCTCTAACCCCTTTAACCCCTCTAACCCCTCTAACCCCTTTAAACCCTTTAACCCCTCTAACCCCTCTAACCCCTTTAACCCCTCTAACCCCTCTAACCCCTCTAACCCCTTTAACCCCTCTAACCCCTCTAACCCCTTTAACCCCTCTAACCCCTCTAACCCCTTTAATGCCTTTAACCCCTTTAACCCCTCTAACCCCTCTAACCCCTTTAACCCCTCTAACCCCTTTAACCCCTCTAACCCCTTTAACCCCTTTAAACCCTTTAACCCCTCTAACCCCTTTAACCCCTCTAACCCCTCTAACCCCTCTAACCCCTTTAACCCCTTTAACCCCTCTAACCCCTCTAACTCCTTTAACGCCTTTAACCCCTTTAACCCCTCTAACCCCTCTAACCCCTTTAACCCCTCTAACCCCTTTAACCCCTCTAACCCCTCTAACCCCTTTAACCCCTCTAACCCCTCTAACCCCTTTAAACCCTTTAACCCCTCTAACCCCTCTAACCCCTCTAACCCCTTTAACCCCTCTAACCCCTCTAACCCCTTTAACCCCTTTAACCCCTCTAACCCCTCTAACGCCTTTAACCCCTTTAACCCCTCTAACCCCTCTAACCCCTTTAACCCCTTTAAACCCTTTAACCCCTCTAACCCCTTTAACCCCTCTAACCCCTCTAACCCCTTTAACCCCTCTAACCCCTTTAAACCCTCTAACCCCTCTAACCCCTCTAATCCCTCTAACTCCTTTAACCCCTCTAACCCCTCTAACCCCTATAATCCCTTTAACCCCTATAATCCCTTTAACCCCTCTAACCCCTTTAACCCCTCTAACCCCTATAATCCCTTTAACCCCTATAATCCCTTTAACCCCTTTAACCCCTCTAACCCCTCTAACCCCTATAATCCCTTTAACCCCTATAATCCCTTTAACCCCTTTAACCCCTCTAACCCCTATAATCCCTTTAACCCCTATAATCCCTTTAACCCCTTTAACTCCTTTAATGCCTTTAACCCCTCTAACCCCTCTAACCCCTATAATCCCTTTAACCCCTTTAACCCCTCTAATCCCTTTAACCCCTTTAAACCCTTTAACCCCTTTAACCCATCTAACCCCTCTAACCCCTCTAACCCCTATAATCCCTTTAACCCCTATAATCCCTTTAACCCCTTTAACCCCTCTAACCCCTATAATCCCTTTAACCCCTATAATCCCTTTAACCCCTTTAACTCCTTTAATGCCTTTAACCCCTTTAACCCCTCTAACCCCTATAATCCCTTTAACCCCTTTAACCCCTTTAACCCCTCTAATCCCTCTAACCCCTTTAACCCCTTTAACCCCTTTAACCCCTCTAACCCCTCTAACCCCTATAATCCCTTTAACCCCTATAATCCCTCTAACCCCTTTAAACCCTTTAACCCCTCTAACCCCTCTAATCCCTTTAAACCCTTTAACCCCTTTAACCCCTTTAACCCCTTTAACCCCTCTAACCCCTCTAATCCCTTTAACCCCTTTAACCCCTTTAAACCCTTTAAACCCTTTAACCCCTTTAACCCCTCTAACCCCTCTAACCCCTCTAAACCCTCTAAACCTCATTGGATACCATAAAAACACATCCAGCTGAACCAGGCTGAGTTTCTGTCTGACCTTTAGAGAAAGGAGGTTTTCACCTGACAGTGTTGAAGGTCAGTCAAAGGAACCAAGGTTAAAAAACAACGTCAAAAAGGCTGAATGATCACATGACGGTAAAACCAGAACAACTCTCTCTCTACCTGTCTCTCTCTCGACCTCTCTCTCTCTCTCTCTACCTTTCTACCTCTCTCTCTCTCTCTCTCTCTTTCTACCTCTCTCTCTCATGCCTAACAGTCACACCATCCTCTGCTTGTCTGACTCATCTACAGAGGCAGTAGCTACACACACACACACACACACACACACACACACACACTGGTAGAGAGGAGAGAGAGAAGTACAGTATATATATAAGATATATGACACCAACTTCATCACTACTGTTTCCTCCTGACCGAGTGAGACAGACTGAAGAGGAACTGACGACGTCAGACGGAGAGATGGTCGAGATAACGACAAAAATAAGTTCTTATGTGACCTCGACATAAGAAAGATGTTATTAAGACTGAGAGAGCGAGACAGAGAGAGAGCGAGACAGAGAGAGAGAGAGAGAGAGAGACAGAGAGAGAGAGAGAGAGACTGAGAGAGAGAGAGAGAGAGAGGTTAAGAAGCAGTGGAGTGTAACATCACTAAGCAATCAGTCTCACGTGCCTGAGTGCATCTTTGAGAGAGCTGTGTGTGTGTGTGTGTGTGCGTGTGTGTGTGTGTGTGTGTGTGTGTGTGTGTGTGTGTGTGTGTGTGTTGCTACACTCTTCCATAAATAGCAGCAGGCATGGGGAAACAGTGAGGCAGCACCCGGTGGCGGTGTGCCACACACACACACACACACACACACACACACACACACACACACATGGCTGGTTGTGTCCAAAACAAGCACACTGCACAAACCGGCTGGAGCTGCCTCGTCTCAACCCTGTCTAACACCACACAACTCTATTAACCGTCTGTTGCTGAGTTTTAAATTTGAACATTTTCATGCCAATGTTTTGATAATTTCAAATATTCTGTGAAATATTCAAAGTAACTTGTACTACAACCACTACTACTACTACTACTACTACTACTACTAATAATAATAATAATAATAATAATAATGCATACTTGTGTAGAATCTGATCATCGTCTTTCATTACAGTATTGAAGTAACGGCCTGGGTCCGTTGTGTATTGTGTTACATTTCTATTTGATTGTATTTCAACAAGATATTCCACAGCGGGTCTGTGGTACACCACATTTACATTTCAGGACTCCGTGTATTGTCTTTTAATTTCTCCTTCCATCTCTGCTTTGTTAGACAGTGGAGAGTGGAGCTGAGACGAGACAACATGCTGTATTAGACCATTATATTTAAACCGTCTTGGACACTAAAACTCTGAAACCAGACTAATGGATTCTGGGTGAGGCTGTTGAGTAACAGCACATCCTCCCCTCCATCATATTGACATTGACCGGCCGGTATCAGCCCGATACTTTGGCCAACTGATATATCAATCAGACCCTAATAACAAGTACATGGTATGCGTCCTAACAAGCCCATGATCATGTTTTAGAGTCTTCAGTATTTAACCCAGATTAGACAGAACATGTGCAGAGCAGAGCAGCGGTGACCTTACGAGACTCAACGCATGACGCTGATATTACTGTTATTATCTGTGTGTGATGAGTGGAGGAGCAGAGAGAGAGAGAGAGAGAGAGGAAAGGCAGAAAAGACTAAGAAGAGATGGAAAAACGTTTGAGAATAAAACACAGGGTGGACACAGGCAGGGGTGGAAAGACTGCAAAAATATCCTGCTCAAGTACTTTTAGTTAAGCAGAAGTAAAATCTCTCTAATAAAACAAAAAGTAGCTAAAAGTTACTGCAGAAAGTCACATATGATCTTTCCCATGAAATGCAAAAAGAGGACAAACTAAGAAACAAATACTTTACAACATAAAGTAAAGTAAACATAAACGTAAAGTGATTGTGTGATAGGATTATAGTGATTTAGTAATCTGAGATTTAACCAAATCCATCCTCATTATTCAATAACATTATTTATGTTTAGTCCAACTAGCTAGCAAGGCTAGCAGACTAGCTAGCAACAACCAGGCTAACTCCAACCAATAATACTGTAGCTGGATGGATGTTCATTAATCTACTATCCTGGATAAGTATTATTATTTAATGTTGTTAAATTAATATTTCCTCCACATTATTGTGCAGGTTTGGTTCAGGTGTATTTTACCATTGTCCAGTTTCTGATGCTAATGGAGGAATTCAGCATTTATACTTGTGATTAAAAATTAAATGGAGTCAAATAAAACATGGTTAAAAATGCTTAACATGCTTAAATAAAAATAAAACTTACTAACTTCAAGAAATACTCAAAAATAATGTAACAAAAAAAGCTCCATAATTGCAGCAGCTAGAGTAAATGTAATTAAGAGACAGAGGGAGTTTGTCTCAGTGGTCACCTGACCCAATATGTGACAAGAGGATTATTGGTACCAAAATCACTGGTGTCACCGGTGGATAGCATGCTAACGCTTTAGCATACAGTATGAACACACAGGGTCACAGACTGATAATGCAGAATATATCCTGTTTAGTTGTTGTTATGTTAATGTGAAAAACATTGCATATTGCAGCTTTAAAGGGTTTCAGGACGTGTTTGTGGGCGTGTCTTAAAGGCACCGCCGCAGCCGAGGATGAGTCACACATCTCCAGCCGAGTGTTTGTGTGACAGAGGTAGAAAGAGGGATAGAAGAAGAATGATGAGGTGCTTTTAACAAACAGGTTTATCGCCAAGTCCTTTACAGAAAACAAGTGGCACAAAAATATATTTTTTTTTAAAACAAGGATATTACGAATGAGAGAGAGAGAGCATGTACATCACAAACGTGCCTCTACATGCATGAGGGGGGAAAAATCCCCCAAATGACTGAAAACGTGTAGATGAAGGAAGAGGAAGAGATGGGAAAGGACGGACTGTTGGGACAGAAAGAGACAGAGAGAGAACAGGGTGTCTTGATGCTACCTGGGTTTGATTTTAAAAACCAAAATAAAGAAACATCGTTGGCAAAAACATGCTGAATTTAGCTAATGAAAGTGTGAAACTATGAATGGGCAGAATAAGAGAAAGGACGACAGGAAATGAACTAGTAAAAGACATGAAGTCCAGCTGTGCTCAGTAAAGCAGATAGGATGCAGAGTGTACTACTAACCCTGGTCTGGATTCAGAGTGGACATGCAGCGAGAAGAAACCTGTCATTACATGGTGACAAAATAAGACCTCTACTTGTATTTCAATACTTTAAAGGCTTTAAATTTAGAGGAATTATTTTAACAGGAGAAGCGATGAAAAACAAAATCTCCCAGTACATTACATTACATTACAGTCATTTAGCAGACGCTTTTATCCAAAGCGACTTACAATGATGGTACAATGATGGTTTCCATCAGCAGGGTAGTAGTGACAGACAGACAGATGGAGAGAGAGACTGAAGGAGACGGAGGTAGAGAAAGGTGGACAGAGAGGAAGACAGGAGGAATGAACAGATATAAATCAGACGTCTCAGTACCTGGTGGGCTGTTTTCATCAGCAGGGTAGCCGTGGCAGAGAGCCAGCGTCTTCCCCTCCTTCCCTCCATGGTCGGCCAGGGCACAGGGGCTCCTCTGCTCCTTGCTACACAGGGCAGGGGGGCTGTCCTCTGGGGAAGGACCCAGCGACGGCCCCCCCTCTACCTCCAGCGCCTGGAGCTTCAGCAGGGAACTCTGCAGGCAGAAGCAGAACATGCCAGATGTGGGCTTGTAATCCGGAGATTAGTCAGGTCCCACCAAGTGAAAGAAATGGTATAAGATGGTCTGGTCCTCTATAACTGAAACTGCCCAGAACGGTAACTGGGGCAGTAAGGCAAGGCGGTTCCAGTTGTCAGTTAAAGGAACAGTTTGTAATCCAGATATTAGTCAGGAGCACCCCAGGCAGCAGGGTGGTAGATCTTTTAAAGAGGAGGTTTGTAACTCAGAGAATAGACTGGCCCCGGTTGAATTGAAATCCAAAGGAAAACCTGCTTGCCATCAGTCAGCAGCACCGGTATGTAGCAGATAATCCCAACAACTGCAGTCAATCAGCCACTGATCCAGCAATTACTCTGGTGCAATGCAATGACTCAATCCATGAAGCCTCTCTCTATTCCAGTTGCGTTCCAGAGGTTAGCCAGTTCCGCTCCAAATCGGATCAATAGAGAGTAGAGTCAAGATGAATGTCGTCTCCACCATTCACAGAGATGTATTCTTTCTCCTCCTCTTGCTTTATCTCTTTTCAGTTGCAGTCAGTTGCACTCCAGCAATAAGACAGCACCGGTTTATATGGGATCAGCAAAAAGTAGAATCCCAATGCATGGTCCATTTCACAGAAATATGAAACATTTCTAGATTTTTCTCCCTTCTTATCCTTTCACCCAGTCATTAGCCAGCCCCGTCTAACTGAACTCAATAGTGAAAGGAGAGATAGAAAATGTATCATCTGCCCTCTCTGTTTCTCTCATCCTCTCTTTCTACACGTACGTCGCTACTGATGCTGATGCTGCGTTGGTCTCCTCCCTCTCTCTCCCTCTCTCTCTCTCTCTCTCTCTCTCTCTCGCCCCCTCCCTCCCTCCCCCATACATGGATTATTCATCCTCTGGCTCGTGAAGAAGCGGGAGAGAGAATGGACGGAGGGAGGGTGGGAAGAGAGGGGGAGAAGAGGGGGAGAAGGGGTGATGTTTGTCGTCACACCTCCCCACTCTTTCCGCCTGTCTCCTCCTGATAGGATGAGAGGTGGGTGTGGGGAGGGAGGGAAGGAAGGAGGGATGAAGAGAGAGAGAGAGAGAGAGAGAGAGACATATGGAGAACTCCTCTGTCTTTCTGATCGTGAGGCTTTTCCCGCATCGGTGGGGGATGGGCACTGTCTGCTGACATCACCATGCACTGTGTGTGTGTGCGTGTGTGTGTGTGTGTGTGTGTGTAGTAGGGCGTGGGCTGCTGTTAAAATTTCATTCATAAAAAAGCGAGTGTGTAGCGAGGGAGGAAGAGGAGGGAGGCGAGGAGGAGGAGGTGTAACTACTTGCTGGTACTGACTCAGGCAGAGATATTGAATATTTCTCTGCAGTCTTTTATCCAGTTAGATTCTATACATTTTCTGCTCACGACCCAAAAACACTGAAATATTTAGTCACAGGAGAACGTCTGTCTGGGTGACTCATCCTCCATCCCTCCATCCCTCCATCCCTCCTCCAGCCATCCCTCTTGCCTCGCCTCCTCTTGACGCAGGTCCATGCAGGTTGCAGCATCACAGAGCACGACTACAGCCCAACCACACACACACACACACACACACACACACACACACAGACACACACAGACACACAGACAGCAGAGGTTTCTCCCTTCTCTTCACACTGTCAGTATTAACTTCTATGAATCTTACAGGATAATTACAGCCACAGTGAATGTTACGCTGATTTCCCAGCATGCCCATGTTTACTATCAACATGTTGGACGTTACCAGGTTTTCACTTTAAACTCCCAGTCAAACTTTAAAAACCCCGTCATCCCATTGAAGCCAGACCTGCTCGCCCACTTCAAGTCGCTCTGGAGAAGCACGTCAGAAAAAAGGTTGACATGTAAACTCAAAGTGTGTTTCTGGTTGGTTCTGGACCGTCCTCGACCTGGTTCTGTCCTGAGACTGACTGTCGGGAGTGATGATGGAGCGATGCAGTGCTGGAAAAGATGCTGGGATGAATCTCTAACTGATGCTCCTGTACTTTGTCTCTCTCTGACACACACACACACACACTCACACACATATTGGTAACTAATGTAGTAACAGCAACATGAGTACATGTGTGTATACATGGTATACATCACATATCCCTCCACAAATATCTCTTCAAAGAAGGTGGGAGGCGTATGGGCAGCGTCTGCGGCGTCTGCAGCATCATGGCAAAGTCACAAACCTCAACAAAAAACCCACTGAAAGGTTTTACTCACTGATGACACAGAAAGAGGAACATTTTCAAAATATAACAAATTTCAAAATAAAACACCCTGATTGATGATGGCGTTGGATATCCAGTCTATATATATATACATATTTCTCAGTTGTGTCTAAACTTTTACCGTCTATGTGTCTAAACAGAGAGCGAGAGAGACGAGCAGGCACACACACACACAAGCAGAGAGAGAGAGAGAGTGAGAGAGACAGAGACAGACAGACAGAGAGAGAGAGAGAGTGAGAGAGACAGAGACAGACAGACAGAGAGAGAGAGAGAGTGAGAGAGACAGAGACAGACAGAGAGAGAGAGAGAGTGAGAGAGACAGAGACAGACAGACAGACGAGAGAGAGAGAGAGAGAGAGACACGACCTAACACTTACATTGAGAAAACCAGCGGAGATCGGCTCGAGCGGCGCGTCTGGTGTGAACAACCAAACTCCTTCTCGCTCGATCGTACATACATACTACATAGTACATACTATTATATTTAATGTTATATTTTAGATAATATTGATCTGTAATTATTTACATGCTTTTATTTTTAAATATTTCAAGAACATTTACACGTGCAAACTTCTCCTGTTAGAAAACAATTCCCATTCCACATGATGTAATGATACTTTGATTTAAAAAGGAGGAAATGCTGAACTCTTCTAGTCAAACCAAACGTAAACAGCCCCCCCCCCGCCTCCCGCGCTCGCGCTCTCTGGGTTATTTCCTTGTTGTTGTCTTTCACTTCTCGTCATGACGCAGAATATTCTCAACACTAAAGGTATTGTAACCAACACTTTACACTACAGTTTACAATGTTCACAAAGCGACACAACAAATGACTATAACTACTTCAGTTTACAGTGTATTATTATACTTTAATATCTTTACCGTGACCTTATTTAGTTTATAATAAGTTGAAGGTGTGTCCGTCTGAAAACCCGTTCAGGCCCGAACCGCAACTCGACTCTCTTCTAACAGTTTTCTAACATGTTAGTGTTTGGTGTTCGTGTTCAAGCCTTGTAATAAAAGTAGTTGTAGTAATGTGTTACCTACAGGCTCAGTAATGTGTTATCTATTACCTACATAGAGCTACTGCCCCCTGCTGGTCAGAAGTACATGTACTTTCAGACTCACTGTACCACATACAGTACATACTATTATATTTAATATGTTATATTTTAGATAATATTGATGTGTAATTATTTACATGCTTTTATTTTTAAATATTTGAAGAACATTCACACGTGCAAACTTCTCCTGTTAGAAAACAATTCCCATTCCACATGATGTAATGATACTTTGATTTAAAAAGGAAGAAATGCTGAACTCTTCTAGTCAAACCAAACGTCATGGAGCCAACTGGCAACAGCCCTCCCCTCCCGCGCTCGCGCTCGCGCTCGCGCTCTGGTTTATTTCCCTGTTGTCTTTCACTTCTCGTCATGACGCAGAATATTCTCAACACTAAAGGTATTGTAACCAACACTTTACACTACAGTTTACAATGTTCACAAAGCGACACAACAAATGACTATAACTACTTCAGTTTACAGTGTATTATTATACTTTAATATCTTTACCGTGACCTTATTTAGTTTATAATAAGTTGAAGGTGTGTCCGTCTGAAAACCCGTTCAGGCCCGAACCGCAACTCGACTCTCTTCTAACAGTTTTCTAACATGTTAGTGTTTGGTGTTCGTGTTCAAGTCTTGTAATAAAAGTAGTTGTAGTAATGTGTTGCAGAGCCTACAGGTTTGAGGGAAACCTCTTCAATACCTTTGACTCTCACTAGCAACGATGCTAACAGCTTCCTGACACTTTATGAACAGCAGAAACATCAACGTGAAAACGGGTTGAATGTGTGAAGAAGTGTCGTGGTTGGTTAACAGGACAGGTCTCTACCCACCAGAACCAACCTTCAGATCACTTCTAATAAGGGATCTCAGACAGGACGACATTGGCCGTGTCTGCGGGTGGGAACAAGTACCCCTCGGAGTTGACTCCGCCCACATTGAGCACGGCCCCGAACTGCACACTGCAGTAAGGAGCTTCTCGGTGGAACCGGAGGGGGATGTGTCCTGGTCGCTGCACTAGCGCCTCCTCTGGTCGGTCGGGGCGCCTGTTCAGCGGGGAGGGGAAGTGGGGAAGGACCAGACCGGCAGCGGGGGTGGAGCAACGACCGGGACTGCTTAAGGGGGAATTGGACATGAACAATTGGGAAGAAAGAGGGGGGGAAAAAATCAATCAATAAATGTAAAAAAAAATACAATAACATTGTGTTGTTTTGAAGCTCTGACTTTGTGTCCAGTCAGACAGATTGTAGATGTAAACACATTGTGTCTCTGTCAGTACATTTTAAATCGATTCAGATTATTTGTTCTCCAGCTCCATGCACGAGGTTGCGCATTACTTCGCGTTGAGATCCGACCACTCAGACCAGTCCTCTGCGTCAGCGGTAGGCTGTCAAAATTGGCCAAAAATGACGTTCGATTAGTCCTAAAAAAAACAGGTTCGAACCATGTGAATATTGTGAACAGCAGAAACATCAACGTAAAACGGGTTGAATGTGGTTGGTTAACAGGACAGGTCTCTACCCACCAGAACCAACCTTCAGATCACTTGTTTAATGTAGATATCACTCGATGTAATGAATCCTATCAAGATCTCCTGAACATTATTATTATATTATTTATTATTATTATATTATTTCTATGATATTATTTATTGATTATGGATATAACCTTTATTTAACCAGGTAGTCCCAGTGAGATTGAACTACAGCTCCTTTTCAAGAGAGACCTGGTCAAGAACCAAGTGACCTGGTGGAGTGACTGACATTCCTGGAATAACTTCAGGTAGTAAAAAAGTCATTTGAGTCTCTAATGTTTTCTCTGAGTCAGAAACAACCTATTCTTTGTGTATCGGTATATTGACCTCCATAACATGATAATAGTCTAATAATTTCATCACTGGTTTCTCAGATCTCTTCTCTTTGATAACGGCTCGGTACAACAAGGTTTTTATTCTTGGAGATTTTATTTTTCTTCTACGTCAAATAATGTCATGCAGACAATAAAGTGATAAATGTTTAGACTTTATTCAAATCCAAGATTTATATATTTTCAACAATGTGACACTAATTTTTCCTGATGAGAGAAATAACATCAAGTTAGAGTCTGTAGGTTCAGGATTAACCTCTCTCTCTCTCTCTCTCTCTCTCTCTCTCTCCCCTCTCTCTCTCTCTCTCTCTCTCACTCTCTCTCTCTCCCTCTCTCTCTCTCCCTCCCTCTCTCTCTCTCCCTCTCTCTCTCTCTCTCTCTCACTCTCTTCTCTCCCTCTCTCTCTCTCTCTCTCTCTCTCTCTCTCTCTCTCTCTCTCTCTCTCTCTCTAACTCTCTGTAACTCTTTCCATTCCAGTTTATAGGTTATTATTCTTCAACCCATTGATTCTTACAGTCTATTGATTGAACTGTAATAAGACAGAATCAGCCTCCATTTGTGATCAGGGCGGTGAAGGGATGTGAGGAAACTCACTGTTTAGCTTCAAAACATCACAACACTTTTCTGTAACAGTTTGTGAACACATGATTGTGTCATGAACATGTTCATGTGTTGTAACATGTTTTAAACATGTTTTAATCTGGACAGGAAGGCTGCTCTAGTTCTGTAGATGATGTGGTTCAGTTACACCGTTTGATAGACGCATCATGAAACTACATCCTGATGTTGTTTCTCCGTTGCAGACTTTGGACTGGAGAGATACTGGATATTGGTTTAATATATGATACTAGACATCGGTTTAATATTTGATACTGGTGTGGACGTCGATACTGAAGTTATATTATGTAGGATGAAAAATTGTGTTAATAGTTGATCTGATCATCTTTAATTCCAGTTATTTATATGTTAATAAATCAATCTCTGGGGTTGAAGTTAAGTTGTTAGTGAGCATATTACATGTCTGGTTTCCTAACTACCTACTGAGCGCCCCCTAGTGGTCAGGTAGGTTTACAGCTGCTGGAGGCCACATTTTAAACACACCTCAATCCTACAGCACCTTGACGCCATGTTGACTGTCTACTGCCGTCACACACCTTTCCTACAGGTCCACAACCAGAGAGCCCAGGTCACACCCCATTCACAGCCTGTTAGTGACATTAGAGTTGGTTTGGTTTATCTGTGTACATCCCACCTGCCTGAAAACAACACAGAGGTTTACATTCATGTCAATGGATTGAGGACAAATTTCCACTGTCAGATTGTGCTGCTTAAATCAGTGTAGAATGATGGTGTGGTTAATGTGCCCCATCTAGTGGGCACATAGTAGAACTACATCACCGGATCTGTGGTTTCTCTGCCACAGCACCCCAATAGTATCCAGCTGTAGCCCCTGAGACAAGCCCGTGGCGTGACGGAAGACATCGGGACTAGTCATACATCTATATACTTTTTTGTTTGATATAAAATTATAGAATGATGAACGTAATTTGAAGGGCATTGTAGTATAGTTGATTATATCGCGATAACGGGATTACGTGAGGGGAAGACTGAAAAAGACGTAAGTGTACGGGATTGATAACGACGACAATAAAACAAGTTAAAATCAAGATTGCTTCTTTATTGGACAATACAACAGGCATCTTACTGTAGATAATGTTTCCTTTTAAAATATAACTTTTCTGTTGATAAAATCCCTACTGACATGGTCTCTCTCTCTCTCTCTCTCTCTCTTTTTCTCCCTCTCCCCTCCCCCTCTCTCTCTCTCTGGTTTATTTCCTTGTTATAACTGTTGTCTACTTTCACTTTCACGTCTCCTCGTGACGCAGAATATTCTCAACACTAAAGGTATTGTAACCAACACTTTACACTACAGTTTACAATGTTCACAAAGCGACACAACAAATGACTATAACTACTTCAGTTTACAGTGTATTATTATACTTTAATATCTTTACCGTGACCTTATTTAGTTTATAATAAGTTGAAGGTGTGTCCGTCTGAAAACCCGTTCAGGCCCGAACCGCAACTCGACTCTCTTCTAACAGTTTTCTAACATGTTAGTGTTTGGTGTTCGTGTTCAAGTCTTGTAATAAAAGTAGTTGTAGTAATGTGTTGCAGAGCCTACAGGTTTGAGGGAAACCTCTTCAATACCTTTGACTCTCACTAGCAACGATGCTAACAGCTTCCTGACACTTTATGAACAGCAGAAACATCAACGTGAAAACGGGTTGAATGTGTGAAGAAGTGTCGTGGTTGGTTAACAGGACAGGTCTCTACCCACCAGAACCAACCTTCAGATCACTTCTAATAAGGGATCTCAGACAGGACGACATTGGCCGTGTCTGCGGGTGGGAACAAGTACCCCTCGGAGTTGACTCCGCCCACATTGAGCACGGCCCCGAACTGCACACTGCAGTAAGGAGCTTCTCGGTGGAGCCCGGAGGGGGATGTGTCCTGGTCGCTGCACTAGCGCCTCCTCTGGTCGGTCGGGGCGCCTGTTCAGCGGGGAGGGGAAGTGGGGAAGGACCAGACCGGCAGCGGGGGTGGAGCAACGACCGGGACTGCTTAAGGGGGAATTGGACATGAACAATTGGGAAGAAAAAGGGGGGGGAAATCAATCAATAAATGTAAAAAAAAATACAATAACATTGTGTTGTTTTGAAGCTCTGACTTTGTGTCCAGTCAGACAGATTGTAGATGTAAACACATTGTGTCTCTGTCAGTACATTTTAAATGGATTCAGATTATTTGTTCTCCAGCTCCATGCACGAGGTTGCGCATTACTTCGCGTTGAGATCCGACCACTCAGACCAGTCCTCTGCGTCAGCGGTAGGCTGTCAAAATTGGCCAAAAATGACGTTCGATTAGTCCTAAAAAAACACAGGTTCGAACCATGTGAATATTGTGAACAGCAGAAACATCAACGTAAAACGGGTTGAATGTGGTTGGTTAACAGGACAGGTCTCTACCCACCAGAACCAACCTTCAGATCACTTGTTTAATGTAGATATCACTCGATGTAATGAATCCTATCAAGATCTCCTGAACATTATTATTATATTATTTATTATTATTATATTATTTCTATGATATTATTTATTGATTATGGATATAACCTTTATTTAACCAGGTAGTCCCAGTGAGATTGAACTACAGCTCCTTTTCAAGAGAGACCTGGTCAAGAACCAAGTGACCTGGTGGAGTGACTGACATTCCTGGAATAACTTCAGGTAGTAAAAAAGTCATTTGAGTCTCTAATGTTTTCTCTGAGTCAGAAACAAGCTATTCTTTGTGTATCGGTATATTGACCTCCATAACATGATAATAGTCTAATAATTTCATCACTGGTTTCTCAGATCTCTTCTCTTTGATAACGACTCGGTACAACAAGGTTTTTATTCTTGGAGATTTTATTTTTCTTCTACGTCAAATAATGTCATCATGCAGACAATAAAGTGATAAATGTTTAGACTTTATTCAAATCCAAGATTTATATATTTTCAACAATGTGACACTAATTTTTCCTGATGAGAGAAATAACATCAAGTTAGAGTCTGTAGGTTCAGGATTAACCTCTCTCTCTCTCTCTCTCTCTCTCTCTCTCTCTCTCTCTCCCTCTCTCTCTCTCTCTCTCACACACTCTCTCTCTCTCTCTCTCTCTCTCTCTCACTCTCTCTCCCTCTCTCTCTCTCTCTCTGTAACTCTTTCCATTCCAGTTTATAGGTTATTATTCTTCAACCCATTGATTCTTACAGTCTATTGATTGAACTGTAATAAGACAGAATCAGCCTCCATTTGTGATCAGGGCGGTGAAGGGATGTGAGGAAACTCACTGTTTAGCTTCAAAACATCACAACACTTTTCTGTAACAGTTTGTGAACACATGATTGTGTCATGAACATGTTCATGTGTTGTAACATGTTTTAAACATGTTTTAATCTGGACAGGAAGGCTGCTCTAGTTCTGTAGATGATGTGGTTCAGTTACACCGTTTGATAGACGCATCATGAAACTACATCCTGATGTTGTTTCTCCGTTGCAGACTTTGGACTGGAGAGATACTGGATATTGGTTTAATATATGATACTAGACATCGGTTTAATATTTGATACTGGTGTGGACGTCGATACTGAAGTTATATTATGTAGGATGAAAAATTGTGTTAATAGTTGATCTGATCATCTTTAATTCCAGTTATTTATATGTTAATAAATCAATCTCTGGGGTTGAAGTTAAGTTGTTAGTGAGCATATTACATGTCTGGTTTCCTAACTACCTACTGAGCGCCCCCTAGTGGTCAGGTAGGTTTACAGCTGCTGGAGGCCACATTTTAAACACACCTGAATCCTACAGCACCTTGACGCCATGTTGACTGTCTACTGCCGTCACACACCTTTCCTACAGGTCCACAACCAGAGAGCCCAGGTCACACCCCATTCACAGCCTGTTAGAGACATTAGAGTTGGTTTGGTTTATCTGTGTACATCCCACCTGCCTGAAAACAACACAGAGGTTTACATTCATGTCAATGGATTGAGGACAAATTTCCACTGTCAGATTGTGTGCTGCGCTTAAATTCAGTGTAGAATGATGGTGTGGTTAATGTGCCCCATCTAGTGGGCACATAGTAGAACTACATCACCGGATCTGTGGTTTCTCTGCCACAGCACCCCAATAGTATCCAGCTGTAGCCCCTGAGACAAGCCCGTGGCGTGACGGAAGACATCGGGACTAGTCATACATCTATATACTTTTTTGTTTGATATAAAATTATAGAATGATGAACGTAATTTGAAGGGCATTGTAGTATAGTTGATTATATCGCGATAACGGGATTACGTGAGGGGAAGACTGAAAAAGACGTAAGTGTACGGGATTGATAACGACGACAATAAAACAAGTTAAAATCAAGATTGCTTCTTTATTGGGCAATACAACAGGCATCTTGCTGTAGATAATGTTTCCTTTTAAAATATAACTTTTCTGTTGATAAAATCCCTACTGACATGGTCTCTCTCTCTCTCTCTCTCTCTCTTTTTCTCCCTCTCCCCTCCCCCTCTCTCTCTCTCTCTCTCTCTCTGGTTTATTTCCTTGTTATAACTGTTGTCTACTTTCACTTTCACGTCTCCTCGTGACGCAGAATATTCTCAACACTAAAGGTATTGTAACCAACACTTTACACTACAGTTTACAATGTTCAGAAAGCGACACAACAAATGACTATAACTGCTTCAGTTTACAGTGTATTATTATACTTTAATATCTTTACCGTGACCTTATTTAGTTTATAATAAGTTGAAGGTGTGTCCGTCTGAAAACCCGTTCAGGCCCGAACCGCAACTCGACTCTCTTCTAACAGTTTTCTAACATGTTAGTGTTTGGTGTTCGTGTTGAAGTCTTGTAATAAAAGTAGTTGTAGTAATGTGTTGCAGAGCCTACAGGTTTGAGGGAAACCTCTTCAATACCTTTGACTCTCACTAGCAACGATGCTAACAGCTTCCTGACACTTTATGAACAGCAGAAACATCAACGTGAAAACGGGTTGAATGTGTGAAGAAGTGTCGTGGTTGGTTAACAGGACAGGTCTCTACCCACCAGAACCAACCTTCAGATCACTTCTAATAAGGGATCTCAGACAGGACGACATTGATGATGTTACGTCACCAATATGGACACATTTAACGTGACGTCACATTGGTCACGTTTATGTATTGAATTGTAATTAACCATCTTAGTCTTAAACATCCTGTCTAGATGTACCTGGTCAGTCTGTCTGATATAAACAGCAGTATTTGTACAAATACACACAACAATGTATGTTTGTCATTTCACTGACATGACTGATGAAACCCTGTTAGTAATCTCTCTGTAATGAAACCTTGTTGTGGTGAATGAGTCCAGCTAACAGCATGTTGGGTGTGTTTCTGTCCAGCTGGACGCTCTACTATGAATCTGTCTGAGGAGAGAGAGGAGGGGGTCCCTAGCTCTAAAACCTCTCTGTCTGGGGAACATGGCCGCCAGACCAAAGCTCAGAGGTAAGATGAGGATCTCTGACTGTCCATGACTGTTCTCCATCTCAGAGCTCAGCAGTGATATCATGACACCATCACTATCCAGAGTAAAAGGTCTGTCTGTGTTGTGTTGAAGCCCCGCCCACCAGGAGAGACCAGACTCCCCTGTACCCAGCTGTGTGTCCTTGAAGAGTGACGGGTCTATGCCTCAACCTCTTACCTTCGAAGATGGACACCACTCTACTGAACCAGGGCAAGAATTTAACCAGTTATTCATCTTAAAGAACAGCAGTTATCTGACTATTTACTATATTTTTACCCAGGAAGGTTTTACTGAACATACATATGCAGGGGTGTAGAAAGTAGAAGTACTGACCATGTTTTTCCTCCACCCATCCCATATACCAGGTGATTCTAATTAGCTCAACTCTTCATCTTGGTAAGAGCCAGGTTGGAGCAAATACGTGGTTAGGATTTCTACTTTCTGAAGCTTTACTTTCTACTTTTTACCACCCCTGTAAATATGTTACGGTGGGAAAGTGGTAAATGTGGACATTTCCCAGCAGGGCAGTAAATTTAGACATTTCCCAAGGTAAATCTGGTCATTCTGGACATCTCCCGGTTAATGTGAGTGGAAAACAAATAGCGCCAAGCTCTCTCAGTCCTACCATACAATTTGTTGTGGGGCTAACATGTCACGTGACCAAAATACCTCTTCGGATTGGCTTCTGTAGTAAACTGAGCTCTATGAGGCTCGGGAGATTCATTGAGTCCAACATCTTAAGGTAAAGTTCTAAAATGATGCAAAACCCTGCGCAGATCAAGATGAACAAGAGGGACATCTTCACAGAGAGACTTGATCGTTCCTTACAAACAAAAGTGGAAATACAGTGACAGTCAGTCGCGACACCTACAATGTAATGATAGCCTCGCTGACAAGGCTGCAGGAAGGACAGAAGCCAGAATCCAACCAAGAGTACAAATGGAAGCAAAGGTACTATCTGATCCACTATAACGGTGTGAAGACAATTTCCAGGAGAGGCTTGGACACAGAGCATTTATACCATGTTATCAATGACAGGACACGGGGGGCGTACTGTGATGGATGAGGAGCTGCGTCAGTCTTATTGTCACTGTTGAGGTAATTGGCCTCTACCTGAACCTGTGCGAGGATTGCCAGCTTCAACACACAAAAGTCAGAAACAGTGTTATTGTAAAGCCTATCGTATCCAATGTGATGAACTCACGTTGCCAGAGACATCTGAGGGCTTTTTTCCCGCCAAACTGGTGCACATTGGCAGATAAGACATTGCTGTGTTGACAGCCTATGTATTAAACTTAGATATAGTTTGGCCAATAAATTAAAGCCTGGTTGATTTTGTTATAGTCCAATAGTAGATGCAGTAGCCTACACAACTCATTTCCATCCATATGAAAAAGATGTGGATGCCAAAACACGCTTGCCTCTCAAATAAATATTTGAAATGTGATTTTAAAGGACGTCGTGTAACAAAACTCCATGAGGCCAGTAACCCTGTTAACAAGGCTCTGCTACAACAAATACCTTTCGGTCGATACCCTGATGTGATTGAATTCATCAAAAGACCCTCAGGTGCAGAACTACAGCGTTGGACAGCGGCACATTGCGCAACATATTACAGAGATGAAGGAGATTTACCAGATTTACCTTGGGAAATGTCTACATTTACCACTTTGCCACATTTATCGTAACACATACATTTTCATGCTTTTCTATTCTTTTATCTACCATTTGTTGTGGCAATTTAAGTCCATTGCATTTTGTCTAGTTGGTGAGATCAGCTCAATAAAGCTATAACACAATATTCGTCAGAGACTTTCGTCTCTTAGGCCTTTAATTCAAGCAGAGCTGAAACCACACACCGAGGTGTCTGCAGAATGAGCTCCAGAATTCAGTTCCTCAGATACATTTATACACATGACTGACCAGTTCTACAGACACACATAGTAAAAGGCTAGTAAGTGAAGATATGCAAGGCCATTCACCATCACCCGGCCGTAAAGAGGTTATCTCCCCTGCAATAAAAGGTCTGCTCCAACTCTTTACGACTTGACCTTGCTTGACCCCAAGACCTGCTCATTTCCCAGGTCAAACTTTCAGACAAATCAAGAGGAAATGAACACACACACACACATTCTTCTTAGCTCAGTAGTTTTCCACTGCTGTGACTATACTATGCATACATATTATTGCAATTTATACTTTAAGCATATCAAAAGCACACATACATCATTATTTTCCATAACACATTACCTCTGTTTTAAATCCTGTGTTTGTATCAGGATCCACCAGGAGAGACCAGACTCCCCTGTACCCAGCTGTGTGTCCATGAAGAGTGACGGGTCTATGGGTCCTCCTCTTAACTTCAAAGATGGACACCACTCTACTGATCCAAGGCAAGAATTTAACCAGTTATTCATTTTAAAGGACAGCAGTTATCTGACAAAACATGAGCTAGCATTAAAACATGTCACATTATATTTTTTATTCATACATTTTTATCCAGGAAGGTTTTACTGAGCATGCAAACTTTATCATCTTTTTTTTTTCTTTTTTTCTACTATACCTCTGTGTTATCAATCCTGTGTTTGTATCAGGATCCACCAGGAGAGACCAGACTCCCCTGTACCCAGCTGTGTGTCCATGAAGAGTGACGGGTCTATGGGTCCTCCTCTTAACTTCAAAGATGGACACCACTCTACTGAGCCAAGGCAAGAATTTAACCAGTTATTCATTTTAAAGAACAGCAGTTATCTGACTATTTACTATATTTTTACCCAGGAAGGTTTTACTGAACATACATATGTTACGGTGGGAAAGTGGTAAATGTGGACATTTCCCAGCAGGGCAGTAAATTTAGACATTTCCCAAGGTAAATCTGGTAATTCTGGACATCTCCCGGTTAATGTGAGTGGAAAACAAATAGCGCCAAGCTCTCTCAGTCCTACCATACAATTTGTTGTGGGGCTAACATGTCACGTGACCAAAATACCTCTTCGGATTGGCTTCTGTAGTAAACTGAGCTCTATGAGGCTCGGGAGATTCATTGAGTCCAACATCTTAAGGTAAAGTTCTAAAATGATCAAAACCCTGCGCAGATCAAGATGAACAAGAGGGACATCTTCACAGAGAGACTTGATCGTTCCTTACAAACAAAAGTGGAAATACAGTGACAGTCAGTCTTGACACCTACAATGTAATGATAGCCTCGCTGACAAGGCTGCAGGAAGGACAGAAGCCAAAATCCAACCAAGAGTACAAATGGAAGCAAAGGTACTATCTGATCCACTATAACGGTGTGAAGACAATTTCCAGGAGAGGCTTGGACACAGAGCATTTATACCATGTTATCAATGACAGGACACGGGGGGCGTACTGTGATGGATGAGGAGCTGCGTCAGTCTTATTGTCACTGTTGAGGTAATTGGCCTCTACCTGAACCTGTGCGAGGATTGCCAGCTTCAACACACAAAAGTCAGAAACAGTGTTATTGTAAAGCCTATCGTATCCAATGTGATGAACTCACGTTGCCAGAGACATCTGAGGGCTTTTTTCCCGCCAAACTGGTGCATATTGGCAGATAAGACATTGCTGTGTTGACAGCCTATGTATTAAACTTAGATATAGTTTGGCCAATAAATTAAAGCCTGGTTGATTTTATTACAGTCCAATAGTAGATGCAGTAGCCTACACAACTCATTTCCATCCATATGAAAAAGATGTGGATGCCAAAACACGCTTGCCTCTCAAATAAATATTTGAAATGTGATTTTAAAGGACGTCGTGTAACAAAACTCCATGAGGCCAATAACCTGTTAACAAGGCTCTGCTACAACAAATACCCTTCGGTCGATACCCTGATGTGATTGAATTCATCAAAAGACCCTCAGGTGCAGAACTACAGCGTTGGACAGCGGCACATTGCGCAACATATTGCAGAGATGAAGGAGATTTACCAGATTTACCTTGGGAAATGTCTAAATTTACCACTTTGTCACATTTATCGTAACACATACATTTTCATGCTTTTCTATTCTTTTATCTACCATTTGTCGTGGCAATTTAAGTCCATTGCACTTTGCCTAGTTGGTGAGATCAGCTTAATAAAGCTATAACACAATATTCGTCAGAGACTTTCGTCTCTTAGGCCTTTAATTCAAGCAGAGCTGAAACCACACACCGAGGTGTCTGCAGAATGAGCTCCAGAATTCAGTTCCTCAGATACATTTATACACATGACTGACCAGTTCTACAGACACACATAGTAAAAGGCTAGTAAGTGAAGATATGCAAGGCCATTCACCATCACCCGGCCGTAAAGAGGTTATCTCCCCTGCAATAAAAGGTCTGCTCCAACTCTTTACGACTTGACCTTGCTTGACCCCAAGACCTGCTCATTTCCCAGGTCAAACTTTCAGACAAATCAAGAGGAAATGAACACACACACACACATTCTTCTTAGCTCAGTAGTTTTCCACTGCTGTGACTATACTATGCATACATATTATTGCAATTTATACTTTAAGCATATCAAAAGCACACATACATCATTATTTTCCATAACACATTACCTCTGTTTTAAATCCTGTGTTTGTATCAGGATCCACCAGGAGAGACCAGACTCCCCTGTACCCAGCTGTGTGTCCATGAAGAGTGACGGGTCTATGGGTCCTCCTCTTAACTTCAAAGATGGACACCACTCTACTGATCCAAGGCAAGAATTTAACCAGTTATTCATTTTAAAGGACAGCAGTTATCTGACAAAACATGAGCTAGCATTAAAACATGTCACATTATATTTTTTATTCATACATTTTTATCCAGGAAGGTTTTACTGAGCATGCAAACTTTATCATCTTTTTTTTTTCTTTTTTTCTACTATACCTCTGTGTTATCAATCCTGTGTTTGTATCAGGATCCACCAGGAGAGACCAGACTCCCCTGTACCCAGCTGTGTGTCCATGAAGAGTGACGGGTCTATGGGTCCTCCTCTTAACTTCAAAGATGGACACCACTCTACTGAGCCAAGGCAAGAATTTAACCAGTTATTCATTTTAAAGAACAGCAGTTATCTGACTATTTACTATATTTTTACCCAGGAAGGTTTTACTGAACATACATATGTTACGGTGGGAAAGTGGTAAATGTGGACATTTCCCAGCAGGGCAGTAAATTTAGACATTTCCCAAGGTAAATCTGGTAATTCTGGACATCTCCCGGTTAATGTGAGTGGAAAACAAATAGCGCCAAGCTCTCTCAGTCCTACCATACAATTTGTTGTGGGGCTAACATGTCACGTGACCAAAATACCTCTTCGGATTGGCTTCTGTAGTAAACTGAGCTCTATGAGGCTCGGGAGATTCATTGAGTCCAACATCTTAAGGTAAAGTTCTAAAATGATCAAAACCCTGCGCAGATCAAGATGAACAAGAGGGACATCTTCACAGAGAGACTTGATCGTTCCTTACAAACAAAAGTGGAAATACAGTGACAGTCAGTCTTGACACCTACAATGTAATGATAGCCTCGCTGACAAGGCTGCAGGAAGGACAGAAGCCAAAATCCAACCAAGAGTACAAATGGAAGCAAAGGTACTATCTGATCCACTATAACGGTGTGAAGACAATTTCCAGGAGAGGCTTGGACACAGAGCATTTATACCATGTTATCAATGACAGGACACGGGGGGCGTACTGTGATGGATGAGGAGCTGCGTCAGTCTTATTGTCACTGTTGAGGTAATTGGCCTCTACCTGAACCTGTGCGAGGATTGCCAGCTTCAACACACAAAAGTCAGAAACAGTGTTATTGTAAAGCCTATCGTATCCAATGTGATGAACTCACGTTGCCAGAGACATCTGAGGGCTTTTTTCCCGCCAAACTGGTGCACATTGGCAGATAAGACATTGCTGTGTTGACAGCCTATGTATTAAACTTAGATATAGTTTGGCCAATAAATGAATGCCTGGTTGATTTTATTATAGTCCAATAGTAGATGCAGTAGCCTACACAACTCATTTCCATCCATATGAAAAAGATGTGGATGCCAAAACACGCTTGCCTCTCAAATAAATATTTGAAATGTGATTTTAAAGGACGTCGTGTAACAAAACTCCATGAGGCCAATAACCTGTTAACAAGGCTCTACTACAACAAATACCTTTCAGTCGATACCCTGATGTGATTGAATTCATCAAAAGACCCTCAGGTGCAGAACTACAGCGTTGGACAGCGGCACATTGCGCAACATATTATAGAGATGAAGGAGATTTACCAGATTTACCTTGGGAAATGTCTACATTTACCACTTTGCCACATTTATCGTAACACATACATTTTCATGCTTTTCTATTCTTTTATCTACCATTTGTCGTGGCAATTTAAGTCCATTGCAGTTTGTCTAGTTGGTGAGATCAGCTCAATAAAGCTATAACACAATATTCGTCAGAGACTTTCGTCTCTTAGGCCTTTAATTCAAGCAGAGCTGAAACCACACACCGAGGTGTCTGCAGAATGAGCTCCAGAATTCAGTTCCTCAGATACATTTATACACATGACTGACCAGTTCTACAGACACACATAGTAAAAGGCTAGTAAGTGAAGACCTGCAAGGCCATTCACCATCACCCGGCCGTAAAGAGGTTATCTCCCCTGCAATAAAAGTTCTGCTCCAACTCTTTACGACTTGACCTTCCTTGACCCCAAGACCTGCTCATTTCCCAGGTCCAACTTTCAGACAAATCAAGAGGAAATGAACACACACACACACACACATTCTTCTTAGCTCAGTAGTTTTCCACTGCTGTGACTATACTATGCATACATATTATTGCAATTTATACTTTAAGCATATCAAAAGCACACATACATCATTATTTTCCATAACACATTACCTCTGTTTTAAATCCTGTGTTTGTATCAGGATCCAGCAGGAGAGACCAGACTCCCCTGTACCCAGCTGTGTGTCCATGAAGAGTGACGGGTCTATGGGTCCTCCTCTTAACTTCAAAGATGGACACCACTCTACTGATCCAAGGCAAGAATTTAACCAGTTATTCATTTTAAAGGACAGCAGTTATCTGACTATTTACTATATTTTTACCCAGGAAGGTTTTACTGAACATACATATGTTACGGTGGGAAAGTGGTAAATGTGGACATTTCCCAGCAGGGCAGTAAATTTAGACAGTTCCCAAGGTAAATCTGGTAATTCTGGACATCTCCCGGTTAATGTGAGTGGAAAACAAATAGCGCCAAGCTCTCTCAGTCCTACCATACAATTTGTTGTGGGGCTAACATGTCACGTGACCAAAATACCTCTTCGGATTGGCTTCTGTAGTAAACTGAGCTCTATGAGGCTCGGGAGATTCATTGAGTCCAACATCTTAAGGTAAAGTTCTAAAATGATCAAAACCCTGCGCAGATCAAGATGAACAAGAGGGACATCTTCACAGAGAGACTTGATCGTTCCTTACAAACAAAAATGGAAATACAGTGACAGTCAGTCGCGACACCTACAATGTAATGATAGCCTCGCTGACAAGGCTGCAGGAAGGACAGAAGCCAGAATCCAACCAAGAGTACAAATGGAAGCAAAGGTACTATCTGATCCACTATAACGGTGTGAAGACAATTTCCAGGAGAGGCTTGGACACAGAGCATTTATACCATGTTATCAATGACAGGACACGGGGGGCGTACTGTGATGGATGAGCTGCGTCAGTCTTATTGTCACTGTTGAGGTAATTGGCCTCTACCTGAACCTGTGCGAGGATTGCCAGCTTCAACACACAAAAGTCAGAAACAGTGTTATTGTAAAGCCTATCGTATCCAATGTGATGAACTCACGTTGCCAGAGACATCTGAAGGCTTTAATGCGGCCAGCAGGACACTGAAGGAGATTTACCAGATTTACCTTGGGAAATGTCTAAATTTACCACTTTGCCACATTTATCGTAACACATACATTTTCATGCTTTTCTATTCTTTTATCTACCATTTGTCGTGGCAATTTAAGTCCATTGCATTTTGTCTAGTTGGTGAGATCAGCTCAATAAAGCTATAACACAATATTCGTCAGAGACTTTCGTCTCTTAGGCCTTTAATTCAAGCAGAGCTGAAACCACACACCGAGGTGTCTGCAGAATGAGCTCCAGAATTCAGTTCCTCAGATACATTTATACACATGACTGACCAGTTCTACAGACACACATAGTAAAAGGCTAGTAAGTGAAGACCTGCAAGGCCATTCACCATCACCCGGCCGTAAAGAGGTTATCTCCCCTGCAATAAAAGGTCTGCTCCAACTCTTTACGACTTGACCTTGCTTGACCCCAAGACCTGCTCATTTCCCAGGTCAAACTTTCAGACAAATCAAGAGGAAATGAACACACACACACACATTCTTCTTAGCTCAGTAGTTTTCCACTGCTGTGACTATACTATGCATACATATTATTGCAATTTATACTTTAAGCATATCAAAAGCACACATACATCATTATTTTCCATAACACATTACCTCTGTTTTAAATCCTGTGTTTGTATCAGGATCCACCAGGAGAGACCAGACTCCCCTGTACCCAGCTGTGTGTCCATGAAGAGTGACGGGTCTATGGGTCCTCCTCTTAACTTCAAAGATGGACACCACTCTACTGATCCAAGGCAAGAATTTAACCAGTTATTCATTTTAAAGGACAGCAGTTATCTGACAAAACATGAGCTAGCATTAAAACATGTCACATTATATTTTTTATTCATACATTTTTATCCAGGAAGGTTTTACTGAGCATGCAAACTTTATCATCTTTTTTTTTTCTTTTTTTCTACTATACCTCTGTGTTATCAATCCTGTGTTTGTATCAGGATCCACCAGGAGAGACCAGACTCCCCTGTACCCAGCTGTGTGTCCATGAAGAGTGACGGGTCTATGGGTCCTCCTCTTAACTTCAAAGATGGACACCACTCTACTGAGCAAAGGCAAGAATTTAACCAGTTATTCATTTTAAAGAACAGCAGTTATCTGACTATTTACTATATTTTTACCCAGGAAGGTTTTACTGAACATACATATGTTACGGTGAGAAAGTGGTAAATGTGGACATTTCCCAGCAGGGCAGTAAATTTAGACATTTCCCAAGGTAAATCTGGTAATTCTGGACATCTCCCGGTTAATGTGAGTGGAAAACAAATAGCGCCAAGCTCTCTCAGTCCTACCATACAATTTGTTGTGGGGCTAACATGTCACGTGACCAAAATACCTCTTCGGATTGGCTTCTGTAGTAAACTGAGCTCTATGAGGCTCGGGAGATTCATTGAGTCCAACATCTTAAGGTAAAGTTCTAAAATGATCAAAACCCTGCGCAGATCAAGATGAACAAGAGGGACATCTTCACAGAGAGACTTGATCGTTCCTTACAAACAAAAATGGAAATACAGTGACAGGAGAGATGCCAAAATCCAACCAAGAGTACAAATGGAAGCAAAGGTACTATCTGATCCACTATAACGGTGTGAAGACAATTTCCAGGAGAGGCTTGGACACAGAGCATTTATACCATGTTATCAATGACAGGACACGGGGGGCGTACTGTGATGGATGAGGAGCTGCGTCAGTCTTATTGTCACTGTTGAGGTAATTGGCCTCTACCTGAACCTGTGCGAGGATTGCCAGCTTCAACACACAAAAGTCAGAAACAGTGTTATTGTAAAGCCTATCGTATCCAATGTGATGAACTCACGTTGCCAGAGACATCTGAGGGCTTTTTTCCCGCCAAACTGGTGCATATTGGCAGATAAGACATTGCTGTGTTGACAGCCTATGTATTAAACTTAGATATAGTTTGGCCAATAAATTAAAGCCTGGTTGATTTTATTACAGTCCAATAGTAGATGCAGTAGCCTACACAACTCATTTCCATCCATATGAAAAAGATGTGGATGCCAAAACACGCTTGCCTCTCAAATAAATATTTGAAATGTGATTTTAAAGGACGTCGTGTAACAAAACTCCATGAGGCCAATAACCTGTTAACAAGGCTCTGCTACAACAAATACCCTTCGGTCGATACCCTGATGTGATTGAATTCATCAAAAGACCCTCAGGTGCAGAACTACAGCGTTGGACAGCGGCACATTGCGCAACATATTGCAGAGATGAAGGAGATTTACCAGATTTACCTTGGGAAATGTCTAAATTTACCACTTTGTCACATTTATCGTAACACATACATTTTCATGCTTTTCTATTCTTTTATCTACCATTTGTCGTGGCAATTTAAGTCCATTGCACTTTGCCTAGTTGGTGAGATCAGCTTAATAAAGCTATAACACAATATTCGTCAGAGACTTTCGTCTCTTAGGCCTTTAATTCAAGCAGAGCTGAAACCACACACCGAGGTGTCTGCAGAATGAGCTCCAGAATTCAGTTCCTCAGATACATTTATACACATGACTGACCAGTTCTACAGACACACATAGTAAAAGGCTAGTAAGTGAAGATATGCAAGGCCATTCACCATCACCCGGCCGTAAAGAGGTTATCTCCCCTGCAATAAAAGGTCTGCTCCAACTCTTTACGACTTGACCTTGCTTGACCCCAAGACCTGCTCATTTCCCAGGTCAAACTTTCAGACAAATCAAGAGGAAATGAACACACACACACACACGTTCTTCTTAGCTCAGTAGTTTTCCACTGCTGTGACTATACTATGCATACATATTATTGCAATTTATACTTTAAGCATATCAAAAGCACACATACATCATTATTTTCCATAACACATTACCTCTGTTTTAAATCCTGTGTTTGTATCAGGATCCACCAGGAGAGACCAGACTCCCCTGTACCCAGCTGTGTGTCCATGAAGAGTGACGGGTCTATGGGTCCTCCTCTTAACTTCAAAGGTGGACACCACTCTACTGAGCAAAGGCAAGAATTGAACTCAGATGATTTTGTTATTATCTGACTCTACTGAGCAGAAGTAAGAAGTCATGAGGTCTAGAATTGGTCTGTTCCTTCAGACTCTATGTGTGTGTGTTGATATCTGGAGACCTAATACATCATGTTTTCTCCACAGAGTCCACCAGGAGAGGTCAGAGGTTCCCAGTGGTCAGTCTGCCCAGGAGCATCAAGCAGACCTGGCCTCCATATTTATGGTGTGTAAATGTACAACAACACCTTTTACTTCAGCTACAAATGAAATGAAAAGCAACCATTCTGGTCATAATCGTCTCCATGCTGCATCTTTAGACCAGTGGGCTTTCAGTCTATGATGGATTTGATGTTGTGGTCCACACCTTTAGTATGAAAGGTTCATGTCTATATTATTCTGTTCCAGCTGCTGGAGGAGAACATTGTCACTTTTGTGAAGAACGAGCTGAAGAGGTTCCAGACGGTTCTGAGTCCAGATTACCCAGAATGCTTAGAGAGGCAGAGGGAGGATGAGGAGGAGGTGGACGGTGAGGAGGAAGAGCAGAGGAGGAGCAGCAGAGATGCACTTCTGAAGATCACACTGCACTTCCTGAGGAGAATGAAGCAGGAGGAGCTGGCGGACTCTCTGCTGAGCAGTAAGACGAGAGTTTCTCAAATGAGATCTATTCAATTACATATTGGAAGATCAATGACTAAAATCAGATCATTTGGTGAAATTATTGATTTGTTCATGTGGGTGTAAGATGCTGAACACAGTCAGACACATTAATAAAAAACAAAAACAGTTTTGTTGTTCACATTGGACTGAACAGTCAGGACCTGATTGATGAGCTGAATAGTTACAATGGAGTTGGGAAATGAACATGTTCACCTGGAAATGTTCTCATTTCTCATATTTACCTCAACATCCACTCATTGGTGTTATTTGTTGTTTGTTCATTCAGAAACTCTTGCTGCAGTGTGCCAACGTCAACTGAAATCTAATCTGAAGGAGAAGTTTCAGTGTTCGTTTGAGGGGATCGCTAAAGCAGGAAACCCAACACTTCTGAATCAGATCTACACAGAGCTCTACATCACAGAGGGAGGGAGTGGAGAGGTCAATGATGAACATGAGGTCAGACAGATTGAAACAGCATCCAGGAAACCAGCCAGACCAGAAACAACAATCACATGTGAAGACATCTTTAAACCCTTACCTGGAAGAGAGGAACCAATCAGGACATTGATGACGAAGGGAGTGGCTGGCATCGGTAAAACAGTCTTAACACAGAAGTTCACTCTGGACTGGGCTGAAGACAAAGCCAACCACAATGTACACTTCATGTTTCCATTCACTTTCAGAGAGCTGAACTTCCTGAAAGGGAAGAAGTTCAGCTTGGTGGAACTTCTTCATCACTTCTTCATTGAGACCAAAGGAATCTGCAGCTTTGACATGTTCCAGGTTGTGTTGATCTTTGACGGTCTGGATGAGTGTCGACTTCCTCTAGACTTCCAGAACAACCAGATCTGGACTGATGTTACAGAGTCAACCTCAGTGGACGTGCTGCTGACGAACCTCATCAAGGGGAACCTGCTTCCCTCTGCTTGCCTCTGGATAACCACACGACCTGCAGCAGCCAATCAGATCCCTCCTGAGTGTGTTGACGTGGTGACAGAGGTGAGAGGGTTCACTGACCCACAGAAGGAAGAGTACTTCAGGAAGAGATTCAGAGATGAGGAGCTGGCCAGCAGAATCATCTCCCACATTAAGACATCACGAAGCCTCCACATCATGTGCCACATCCCAGTCTTCTGCTGGATCACTGCTACAGTTGTGGATCATGTGTTGACAACCAATCAGAGAGGAGAGATGCCCAAGACCCTGACTGAGATGTTCATCCACTTCCTGGTGGTTCAGTCCAGACAGGGGAATGTCAAGTATCATGGGAGAGCTGAGACAGATCCACACTGGAACACAGAGACCAGCAAGATGATTCTGTCTCTGGGAAAACTGGCTTTTGAGCAACTGGAGAAAGGCAACCTGGTCTTCTATGAAGCAGACCTGACCGAGAGTGGCATCGATATCAGAGCAGCCTCAGTGTACTCAGGAGTGTTCACACAGATCTTTAAAGAGGAGCGTGGGCTGTACCAGGACCAGGTGTTCTGCTTTGTCCATCTGAGCATTCAGGAGTTTCTGGCTGCTCTTTATGTCTTTCTGTCATTCATCAACACTGGTGTCAATCTGCTGAGAGAAACACAGTTAACCTCCACCACTGGTGACCAGTGTGAACCAATGTCGTCCAGAGAAGGTTTCGTAAAAATAGGCCTACTCTCCCTGTTCAAAAAAACAGCAAAACAAAACATAACCAAGAATACACCAACACAGTCAGAAGCCACATCACAATATAAAGCTGAAACTATCTTCTACCAGAGAGCTGTGGACAAGGCCTTACAGAGTCCAAATGGACACCTGGACTTTGTTCCTCCGCTTCCTCCTGGGTCTTTCACTGGAGACCAATCAGACTCTCCTACGAGGCCTGGTGGAAACAGACAGGAAGTAGCTCACAGACCAATCAGGAGACAGTCCAGTACATCAAGGAGAAGATCAGGAAGAATCCCTCTCCAGAGAGAAGCATCAATCTGTTCCACTGTCTGAATGAGCTGAATGACCATTCTCTAGTGAAGAAGATCCAACAGGTACCTGACATCAGGAAGTCTCTCCAGAAGAAACTCTCCCCTGCTCAGTGGTCAGCTCTGGTCTTCATCTTACTGTCATCAGAAGAAGACCTGGAGGTGTTTGACCTGAAGAAATACTCTGCTTCAGAGGAGGGTCTTCTGAGGCTGCTGCCAGTGGTCAAAGCCTCAATAGATCTGTGTAGGTTCAGCAGAGATAACTAGATATATTAAATATATCAGATGATATTAGACATTTTCAAAGTTGTTTGTTGTTTTTTATTATCGCTAATTCTTCTTCAGGCTGAGTGGCTGTCAGCTGTCAGAGAGAAGCTGTGAAGCTCTGGCCTCAGTTCTCAGCTCCAAGTCCTCCAGTCTGAGAGGCCTGGACCTGAGTAACAACGACCTGCAGGATTCAGGAGTGAAGCTGCTCTCTGCTGGACTGGGGAGTCCACACTGTAGACTGGAGACTCTCAGGTTGGATCAGTTTACAGTTTTTCTCAATTCATTTCACTCATTTCTCCAATCTAAGTTGCATTCTCTCAAAACAGTCTCTCAGTTCAGTATTCCTGAATCTACACAGGCTGACCCTGCAAGTTTTACATCATGATTTCAGAAAGATTTTACAAAGACATTTTTATTTTCACTGGAAACAAAGTCTTGTAATTTTCCAGAATGTGTTTTGTATTGATCCAGCTTCATATATACAGCCATGAATCTGATGATTTAGAGAAGGTCATCCATGTTTTGATCTCATGTCATTTAGATTACTGCACCTCTCTCTGTTCATGTCTCACTCGTAATTCACTGTCACATCTCCAGTTTTTCAGAATAGAGCAGCTAGGATTTTAACTAGTGCTGAGAAGAGATCATATATCCACAATGTTAGCTTCTCTCCACTGGTTACTAGTTGATATTGAATTGATACTCAGACCATCTTTTAAAATACTTTGTAAAATACTCTTGTTTTCATCTTCACCCTCTTCATCATCTGGTGTTGTTTCTCATGTGTATTTTATGTTATTATCATGACTATTTTAAACCACTTTTCTTAAAAGTGTTCCCTAATTTTTATATCTGCTTTTTATATTTTACTCTTCGTTTTCATGGCATTTTGTAAGGCATAACATAGCATATGACATTTGATGGATGTATTGATCCAGATCACCTTACAGTACCATGTATGAATACATGTTTTCATGGGTGACCCCAGTGGAAATCAAACCACTATCCCTGGTGTTGTTACTGCTACACTCAACTCAGTGAGCTACAGCACCATGCAGAGCAACTGTAAAGTCTGCTTTTAGATAATGGATACATAAATATTAATACTACATGTATTATTAGTAGTAATAACATGCAAACAGTGTCCAAAAAAACACAGACAATACTAACATTAAAATATTAGAGAATAACATTTCATATGTTTTCATGTCTATTCAGGCTGAGTGTCTGTCAGCTGTCAGAGAGAAGCTGTGAAGCTCTGGCCTCAGTTCTCAGCTCCAAGTCCTCCAGTCTGAGAGACCTGGACCTGAGTAACAACGACCTGCAGGATTCAGGAGTGAAGCTGCTCTCTGCTGGACTGGGGAGTCCACACTGTAGACTGGACACTCTCAGGTTGGATCAGTTTACAGTTTTCCTCAATTCATTTCACTCATTTCTCCAATCTAAGTTGCATTCTCTCAAAACAGTCTCTCTCAGTTCAGTATTCCTGAATCTACACAGGCTGACCCTGCAATTTTTACATCATGATTTCAGAAAGATTTTACAAAGACATTTTTATTTTCACTGGAAACAAAGTCTTGTAATTTTCCAGAATGTGTTTTGTATTGATCCAGCTTCATATATACAGCCATGAATCTGATGATTTAGAGAAGGTCATCCATGTTTTGATCTCATGTCATTTAGATTACTGCACCTCTCTCTCTGTTCATGTCTCACTCGTAATTCACTGTCACATCTCCAGTTTTTCAGAATAGAGCAGCTAGGATTTTAACTAGTGCTGAGAAGAGATCATATATCCACAATGTTAGCTTCTCTCCACTGGTTACTAGTTGATATTGAATTGATACTCAGACGATCTTTTAAAATACTTTGTAAAATACTCTTGTTTTCATCTTCACCCTCTTCAGCATCTGGTGTTGTTTCTCATGTGTATTTTATGTTATTATCATGACTATTTTAAACCACTTTTCTTAAAAGTGTTCCCTAATTTTTATATCTGCTTTTTATATTTTACTCTTCGTTTTCATGGCATTTTGTAAGGCATAACATAGCATATGACATTTGATGGATGTATTGATCCAGATCACCTTACAGTACCATGTATGAATACATGTTTTCATGGGTGACCCCAGTGGAAATCAAACCACTATCCCTGGTGTTGTTACTGCTACACTCAACTCAGTGAGCTACAGCACCATGCAGAGCAACTGTAAAGTCTGCTTTTAGATAATGGATACATAAATATTAATACTACATGTATTATTAGTAGTAATAACATGCAAACAGTGTCCAAAAAACACAGACAATACTAACATTAAAATATTAGAGAATAACATTTCATATGTTTTCATGTCTATTCAGGCTGAGTGTCTGTCAGCTGTCAGAGAGAAGCTGTGAAGCTCTGGCCTCAGTTCTCAGCTCCAAGTCCTCCAGTCTGAGAGACCTGGACCTGAGTAACAACGACCTGCAGGATTCAGGAGTGAAGCTGCTCTCTGCTGGACTGGGGAGTCCACACTGTAGACTGGAATCTCTCAGGTCAGGGTTCCTCAACCTGGTCAACACATGACCATTTAAATCCTGCTGTACATGCAGGTTCATGTCAGTGAATAAACACCTAACCTGTGGAGGATTTTCTTCTTTGATTTTCAGACTAGTTGTGATACCAACATGTAGCTCTACTTTCTAGCCCCAGTGAATTACTTTCTATGAGGATATTTCTTTATTTCGTCTCCTTACTGCCTCTGTTGTCGAGACCTAAAATACCAGAAAGGACTTCTAAGATTCTGTCACAAATTGATGCAAGAACTTTCCAACTGAACCAAATGAAAACTCAAAGCAGCTCATTGGTCAGCTGTTTGTATTGGAGACAGTTCAGGTTTCTGCTAGCAGCTGATCTCAGAGTGGTATACTAACAACATCTAACATGTAGCTTGTCTTGTGTGTTTCCAGGCTGTCAGGCTGTCTGGTCTCAGAGGAAGGCTGTGCTTCTCTGGCCTCAGCTCTGAGCTCCAACCCCTCCCATCTGAGAGAGCTGGACCTGAGCTACAATCACCCAGGAGACTCAGGAGTGAAGCTGCTCTCTGCTGGACTGGAGGATCCACACTGGAGACTGGACACTCTCAGGTATGGAGAGGCTTGCTGCCAGGCAGAGCCAATGGTTGTGTTCAGAAAGGGATACTAACATGCTACATACTACGTACTCTTTAGTACGTACCACATACTGCATACTCAGGTGGTGAATGAGTATACTACTATCAGATCAGTATACTCAAGCAGTACGGCGTATGACCGGGCTAAGATAACTTTGAATGAAAATATGTTGTAGGCTGAACATAGATGTAAACCAACATTAGCTTCTACTTCTAAAACATATCCATGACTTTTATCTTCTTTAAAGTCAATAGAAACATATCAGGTATAAGTCATGGTCTACATTGCATTCATCAGCACTTTTTTATTGGCACAGTTTCCGTTTCTCCGTCAGCCATTACAGGCTTGAAAAGACTGATGGCTAAGGAGGTCACATTACGAGAGATGAGACTGATAGACAGGATGTAGGGTGACTTCACTCCACAAGAGGGCGGTAATACAACATGAAAATGTACGTCAACCACCAATAATCTACAAGCGGTCATCAATACTCAGATGATGTTACTACCCCTTGTGCCGTTCTCCAGGGAGAACACTCACAGAAGCAGATTCAGATGTTATGAGAACGATACAAAAACCACCAAATGAACATCATAGCAGACATCGGGCTACACCGTCAGAAATCTACAGTGTCATTACTAGGGCTGCCCCCTGAAAGTCGACGAGTCGAATCATCTGTCGGAGACCCGTCAGTCGACTGAGATTCTTCAAGTCGAGCAGTCGTTTTTTTTTTTGTGTGTCCGTCAGTGTGGATTAAAATAACAGGATAAAACAGATAGAAGTTTACAAAAATCCACGGGGATAACATTTCAATGAGGAATTATAGATAAGGGGAATCTATATTTTATATTCTATTCATAAAAAAAAAAAATCCATGTGACAAACATGCGCTGGTATATGAAACGGTGGCAGATCTGGCCGAGAGTGTATCAAAACATTGCGCAAGGCCCAGCACAAATGGAACGCGAGGACAGCAGAACGGAAACTGAGCTTCCTCCAAAAAAGAAAAACAATAGCCATGCTGCTGATGATGTCGACTGATCAAGAAGAAGAGGGAACTGTCACTGATTCAGAACGAAATGAAAACATACTTGCAGGATCAAACAAAAGACGATGCGGGGCACGAACTGGTGGAGAAGGAAACGACGACCGCATCCAAAGCTGTCCACAGCAGCCAAACGTGTACTTCTGCATCCCCTCCACGTCTACACCATCGGAGCGAATATTCTCAAAGGCCGGCTTCATCGTTAACAAGACCCAAGTCACTTCTCCAAGTAATGCAAACTAGTTTTCCTCTCCACACTTAAGATTTATTTATGTGACTATAACTAAAGTTTTCCTCTCCACACTTTTTTAT